>JACFYR010000072.1:0-30028 GCA_015708815.1 Kodamaea anthophila | reverse complement strand
GATTTAGTTGCTAACTTGGGAGCCTCAAGGGGGGTTTGTATAGATTTGTTTGCAAGTGTATAATTCCTCCTAATTGAATATATCTATTAAAAAAAATAAAAAAAAAAAAAAAAGACTCGGGAGCCTCAACGGGGATTTGTATAGATTTGTTTGCAAGTTTATAATTCCTCCTAATTGAATATATCTAGTAAAAAAAAAAATCTAGTGAGTACGAGAATGGCTTCGGAATATCGAGGAAGGGATTTTATATAGCTTGTACAAAGTATACCAAGTGCCCAATGAAGTATAGTGTCTTCATCGGTAGTCACCAACATATAGTATACAAGCTAAAAGCGTCATAAATCTGCTTGTGGGTTTGTATAGTCCCACAGGTTTTCCCTTTAATGGAAACACAAGTATCGATTACAAGAATGCATGGTTGTTTGAAGAGGAATGACACTCATTCTAAGAACCGAAAAGTAAGGATTTCAGTCGCCAATGCTTGCCTTCAGTGCACTTATCTGATAACATAACTCAAGGAAGTTGCTCATACCCATATCAATCACTACAAACAATGTGGAAAAAAATCATGTATTGCAATAAAAAAACACGGTCGACGAATCAACAAGGCACTATAGTCACCACAATGCTTGCGCAAAGTAAGTAACTTGTCAGACAGCCACTCATACCCACCCAGAACGAAGACTTCCGAAAAAGCATATCGTAAAGGGTCAAGATCATCGCTCCTTTCATAGGTCTAGCAGAAGCCATTCCTATGTGTGAAAGGCAAATAAGGTAGATGACCGGACCGCTAAGGGTCACGGACAAGCTAAATTATATCTCACTTTGAGGGTACGAGGGTATCTCACTCATCAACCAAGTTGGATTCAGTGGCTCTTTAAAAGAGTCAAAGAGAGACGTGACCTATAGAAATGATCCTATGAAGTACGTCGACATAGAATTTGAAAGAGGGCGAGATTCCTGCTGTATATATAGTTTTTTTTTATCCGGGTAAGCGATGCCTGCAATGTGATGGGGCTATCACGTGAAGTACACAAGTAAAGAAAAGAACGCAAAAAGGAACGTGTTTACAGAGACTTCGAGGAAGGCCCTTTCTAGGCAGCAATGCTGAAGGCAGACACGAAAATATCATAATGGTCGCTCACTTTTACCTGTGCCATAAAAAGCGAGATCCAGGTATTTCAAATCGTTTTATCAATGGTTTCTTTTTCGTGTGAGGTCTGCAATGACACTATTATCAAGAAAAAGCTCGACCAGCACGTGAATCGTTGCTATGGAGCATACTTCACGTGTATTGACTGCTCCAAGACATTCCAGGGAACTGAATATCGCCTGCACACGAGTTGCATCTCTGAAGCTGAAAAGTACGAGAAGAGCTTGTACCAGAAAAAGGGCAACAAGAACCCCAAGGTGACCGAAAAGAAGGATAACAATGAGGAGGAAAAGCAAATGAGGGGAGAGAAGAAGGTAAAGGAAGAGAAGAAGAAGGTAAAGGAAGAGAAGAAGGTAAAGGAAGAAAAGAATCCAAAGGCCAAGGGCAACAAAAAGGATGCTTCTAAGCTGAAGGAAGGACCATTAGATAAGTTCCTCTCCGAAAAAAACATGTACAAGGTGTTTAAGAAGGCGTCTAAGGCTGAGTCTACTGACATTAAAGAATTCTTGAAATCGTTTGAAATTGAGAAGAATGCCGATGGTGAGATTATTATAAAAAAAAGCATATAGCATAATCTTGATAATATGGTTTATCAGTAACGTGTAGTGACTGAAGTGTAATCCGGATTAAAGTGTACATGTATCCGCTGCCTGTGGGACTTTTGAGGCTTTGTTGATACAAACATTTATTTAAACTCACATCATAACCCTTAATGAGCTATGATGAATGTTCATCTCTTGATGCGGGCTAACAATACAAATACTGACGATGAGCGACGTGCTCAATGTAACTTTCTAGGTTGTTTTCTCGTCATAATCATTAGATCTTTGACCGGCATATTACTGCTCTCTAGACAAAGTCTTAGGCATCAAACTGGCAAGTAAGATATGTAACGCCATTGACTTGGAGATTTCGCATAGAGAGCCCGTTTCGGTTACCAAATACATTGAAAGTAGGCAAAATCTGTATTAGCTTTACAAATTTCTCTGGTTGCAAGGCAGATGAATATTGTCGATTACACTGGTCAGATCACTTCGGACATGGATTAGTCAGACATCTAATATATAATACAGTTCATAAACTTCTGACAATGCCGCGATTTAATAAGTATTGTAGTAAATCAACGAAATGTGGTAACCCATATCAATCGTCGTATCTACCTACGAAGAAAAAGGAGGCAATCATTTAGAACCATTATAGGACTCTATCCATAATACCACTAAATCGGGTAAATTGTCGTTCAGTTTTCGAAGTCTTTTCCCCCCACATTCACTACCATAGCGATCGAAACGTGCCCCTTTGCTTCTACTACTCGACAAGAGCTAATTATAGATCGCTTTTGAATTAATTTGGCCGGTATTCTAAAGACACTTTGGTCGCCCTTTTGTCATTTATTACGCCAGCAAAAAATAACTGCCCCCAATCTGTTCTTTCAATCAATGCTGATTTTGGACTCACTTGAGTGACTATATGAGCTGTTTTAGATTCTTTTTTCAGTCAACAAGGCATCATTGACCACAAATGCAACAGCTCGCTTATGTAGTGAACTGCTTGTATGAACTGCCACAGCTCATAATCCATTAGGGGCTTCATTCGGCACCTTGTTAATCTTTCAAAATTGTGTAGTGCTTGTTTTGTTTTATCCTATTTTTGTGGATCGTACAGGTCGCTTATTTCATTGCCCAGATCGTCTGTTCCCCCTCCCAACTCTTTGTAAAGCCTATAGTAAAACCTCAGCAATGTATTATAAGGAAAGGTCAAGTTGTCGCACAAATAGGCCGGTAAGTTCTTCTTCAAAATGCGTGCATTTTCTTTCAACTCCTCCACTGGTAGGCTTTCATCTGGACTGGGCTCAAAATCGTCCTTGAGGGCCTCCAAGAAAGATGGTACGTACTCCACCTCAGGTGTATTCTTGAACTTCTTGGAGACCACAAGTCGATATGTCATATGATACACTCGTGCGGATTGTTTGATATCGAAATAGAACCTGTTCTCGTCTTCCTGGAAGTTTAGTACGCGTACACCCGTCATAAGGTCCAACATATCAAGCGTAAAACCAATATTATCCAACTCCTTGGTTAACTGTGTCTGTCCAATATCTGTTTGGCGAGATCTGCGGATGGGGGACTGGAATGTGGCTGTACTTGGTGTGGATTGCGAGGAAGGGCCACTGGCATCCACTTGATTGTTTTGGTTGTTATTGAATTGATTGCGGGTCAACTCTTGAATAAGCTTGTGGTCGGCATCCATCTGAGCCTGTGCTTTCTTCTTATAAGCATTAAAATTCTCATCTTGAGCGGTGTTGACAAGCGAAGTGACAATCGCAACAAGTTCTTGTGGGTCCAGCACTTTTAGGATGTCGTCGATGGTGAAATTAATTGGGTCCTTGTTGGATGTGGGTTGTACTTCAGTTTTAAGTGACGATTTAGGTTTGCTTTTGGTTAATGTTTTGGCTGCGGGTTCTTTCTTTGGGGCATTTTTGCGGCGTGATGTTCGTGGGGGATTGGTTGACATGAATAAAAAAAGGATTCACTTCTTCACTCAGCTTCTAGTTTTTTGACACAACAAACAAACTCAGAAGCGAACGTATCGTCTTCATTACGCAATACAAAAGGTGATATTGTATCTATAAAGTGAGTCCTAGCTCCCAATAAAGACAGGGTGTGATCGAATATAGACGTGACGGCCTGATGGACTATTAAAAGCACCGCAGGACCGATCTATAGTCAAGAAAAAGTTTTAGGAGAGAGATGATATCCCACAAGTCAAGTTTTCCTCACCACTGTTTTAGATTTCCATTCTGATCGGTTTGGAAGTCGCAGTCTCTCCTGCACTAGTTAGATAACGTAGAGTAAATGGAGAGACCTGACAAGTTTTTCACACTCCACATTAATTTTTTTATGCAGGAAGGCTCAGTCAGCTGAACAACGCGTCTCCAATAACATGGAAAACACATGCAGAGATGAGAAAAAGAAGAATCTCCAGCCGGTGTATGCTCCTCTAGTTGTCGTGGAACTTACTTTGGTTGCATCTTTACTAGACATGAATCTGAGATAAAAATAAACATATGGGCACACTAAAGCCCAACACAAATATTTTTCATGAACAGCCTCGCAAGTAAAACGAGGAATTTCTGGCCCTTATCTGTGGTAAAAGTGCTCGGTGTTTCGCAATTGGTGAGTGACCAATTCACACCTCACTTTTCACCAAGGCTTTGAACTGTACGGGCGTGCTACCCCCCCATTGTACTAGCGTATTGCCCCTTCCTTCATTTCGAATTGGTGCCACGTGATTTTTATGCCTCAAAATGTATCCTTCTCCTAATAATATCCGCACTCAGTGATTGCCAACCTGTCAAGATTTCAATGCACTGTGTGACAATAAAATTAATGTCCCTCATTTCCCACTCAGATTATCACTTTAACTGTTCACAGGGTACATAACAGTGCTATTGAAACCTTTGGAGCATTGAAACCGCAGGTCACCTGGTACAACAAGCATTCAGCGCAGCTAATCAGTCATCACAGTTTCATCTTTATGCAACTGATACTCAATTGAGCCGATTCAGTAAATAGCGATGCTACTTTTGTTTTATAATTATCCTCAACTAAGCTCATCCTCGATTTGATTTTTCTTTTATGTCCTTCTCAAAATCCATCTTCACATCAAAGCTTAACACCCTTCAGGATACACAAGACTCCATTGTGTCCATATCAACGTGGGTCTTTTTCCACCACCGGCATGCAGCTGAAATTGCGTCTATTTGGGCCGAGTACACCTTTTCACAACCGGCCACACGCGTTCTCGCACTTCTCCACCTATGCAACGATGTGGTTCAGCGGGCACGCCGCAAAAAGCGTACAGAATTCACTACAGAGTTTGCGCGTGTTCTCCCGGACGTATTTGGGCGTACGTACGCCACTTTGGATACTTCCACTAAGAGCAAGGTTGAACGGTTGATAAAAGTATGGCAAGAACGGCAAGTATTTGATGGGCCAAAAATCGACGAGATGATGAAGGCAATAAAAGATGGAGTGGTTTCTACAAACACTCCCTCGGCCGTGGTGCCATCTATTGCGCCGGAGCTTGTCCATCTCAACGAACTTTTGCTTAGTCTTAAAAAGATGAGCGACTCTTCACAGGCCAGTCTTACGCAGTTTGGTATCCAGGCCAAAACCTACCTCCCCTCAGATCCTGACAAACTGGTGGCGCTTCCCCTGCCAAACATTTATCTATCCAAACTCAACATGGTGGAGAAGTTAGGCAAGGTAGCGATATTAAGTATAAAAGATATGCAAAGCGTTAAGGGTCAGGTGTTATCTCTGTTGCAGCTGTTACAGCAGCTGTTTAATACCAATACGGACGAAACAAAAGTGCAGATTATTGAAGATAAGTTGGCAAAGTTGGAGGATGTTCGGAAGGACTTGTTGGAAATGAAGACTCAAAATGAGGAAGCGAGTCTAGATGCCAAGAAAGAAAGCCACAAGGAAATTCAGAAAATGGAGAAGATAGAAGAACAGAGAGAGTCTGATGAGGACGTTCCGACATATGAGGACAGTGACCAAGAAGACGATTTCAAGAACGGTAATAACGCAAACGCAAAATCCAATGACATTAAAATTGACGAAAATATCCATGCTGACCAATCTAACCAAATCTCCAACAACAATTCTGTTAATATCAATTCTAGCAAGTCTGGTCAAAACACATCGAGCTTGAAAAGAGCGTCGGATAGCCCGGGGCCTGCGACCAAACGTGTTGCATTCTCGGAGGATGTTCAGGTGAAGGAGTACGAAGCAGAGGAGACGGAAGGAACAACGGGAAATGCTGAGTTTCCACATTTGCATGATGGGTATGAGCCAAAGGTCTTAAATCCAGATGTCATGAGTTTATTACAGAAACTTTCCTAGGGGAGATATGGAGCATGAGAGCAGTGTTGAACGATCAATTTCCTTCTTCGTAGCGAGTCTTGACAGTTGGCCTGCACGGACGGGCATATTGGAATGACTTTTCACCTGACGAATATCGAAGTACTGGACCTTGAAAATGTGTATTCATTGGATGCTGCAGTGAACAACATCGACCACCTTTTAGAAGTGATGGTTTTGTGGTGAGTGGCCCTTGGGACATTCTAGATTGCTTTCCAAAGTTAGTTTTAAGCAGTGCAGTGCAGTGCATTTTAAATAACCACTTTTGCGAAATTGTGTCGGTTTCATTTACCTGAAGTCATTTGTTACAGACTCATAATTTGTTATTCTTGGTGACAGTTGGTCTCATTACTTTCCACATACAACTTCGTTTTATCTTCGCGATGTTCATCGTTGGTAAAAAGGAGTTGTGGGACACTGAGCTGTGACTTTTATAGGCGTTTACAGTGAGGTTTCGAAGCTTGGACTTGAATATTTTTTATAAGGAGCACCGACGAAGCAATATTGACATTTTTGGATTAACAGGGGAGTTAAAGCTACAACTTGATGCTTTTGAAAGAGCAGGTAATGTTTTGACCACCTTTTGTTACGAGGAATTGTGACAGACACACATTTCCATCGCTTTTCACGTTGTTCAACCCTAAATCACGAGATACGAGTTCATATTAGCAGGGCAATTTTTGTATGTTGGAGGTCAAATATCTCGTATGCACAAAAAATCACTGCATCTGGTACGTATTGTTGCTCTTTGAGCTCTCCATTAAGCCATTTGGAGAGTTTGTTCCAGATTTTCAGTTTTTATCTTACAGTATAAAGTGAGTGATCACTTTCTGTTGTGTTGTGCACATCACTTTGGCTCCTTTATTCTCATACTTTTCGGGGGGTTGTGTGTTTTGTGTTTAGCCGGATATTTGTCTGGCTACCACTTCGCCCATTTTTGTTAATGCAATTTATGTACTATATGTATCAATTCAGGATCGATTATTCGGGTTGATTGTAAATCATCACACCAAGCGGGTTCATTGCCTGGGATCTTTCTGTTCAAGTGAAGATCTATTAATGCCTGAGATATCTTTTGTGATCCAACAGCTCAGCTGTTAGTTGAACTAATCTTCAAGCACCAGATCTCAATTTAATATCAAGGCGAAATCACTAGGACTTCTTCTGTTATAGGAATAGTTGTTATGCGACACAAGTGAACTGTCAGCTGATTCTGGTTCATTCTTTGTTTGTTTTGGGAGTTCCGTCTTCTTCTTTTCCTTCTTCTTGCGAGGCTGGTAAACACACAAATCGTCTGAGCCCTGACAATTAGAGCACTCAGGAAGTTCCCTGGAGCACTTCTTTTTGAACTTGCGACAGCGTACACAGCTTACTTTAGAGCAGCCCAGTAAGTCCTCAATTTCGCTGTACTGAATGTTATGGTCGTATACTTTCTTGTGGCCATACTTGGCCAAGTCCTTCTTCTTGAACACAGACATGGACACAGACACGTTCCGGTCTCCTGAATTCCTCTTCCTCAACTCCACCTGAAACTGTCCGAGAAAGTTTTGGATCTTTGGTCGCACCAGCGTAATAGCCATATGAAATTGGCTGAAAAATGTCCTTGACCCGAGTCAACTATTGATAAGAGATAATGACTACGAAAAAATTCAAGATAAGGGAATAGATTCTGAGCTTGCTGTCAATGAGTTTTCACGTTCTCATACTTTTCATCTTCTGTCCATTATCTGTCTCCCTCATGGAGACGATCTTGACTGTGTCTCATTACTGTATGGTTTACGAAAATGCACGAGGACATGAGTAATCTCATCAGCAAAAAAAAGATCACAAAATTGAAACTATCAAATTATCTGCCTTGGATTAAATACCAGACGATATTACGTAGGGGTTGAGTTGGATGGCTGTGTGTGGCGCATATGCAAATCAACGTCTTAAGATAGTATATCCGGCTTTATGGCTCGTAAATTGATCAAGTGCATGCTCACGATGCACTCCATTTATGCAATCTCTCGGTTCTTGATTGATTCGGGATAAAATTTCCACTTTTATGGTCCACAGTTTTTTTTTTTCCCCTAAATAAAAGCCGTCTCAATCATAGGCTAGACAGTAATAGATGAATCCTAGAGCCAGGAATAATACCTATGTCAACAGGTTTCGAGTATATGATTTTCCGCTTGATTTCACGGTTTTGTATGTATGTATATGATGATTTAGTTGCAGAACACAATTAGGATTCGCTTTGACTGCTACACACATTCAACAATCAATAAGTTTGGCTAAACACATTTCTGGTCGCCTTCAACACCATCTTGAAAGTAACATATGTAACCTGGTTCTTGAGGACCTAAAAGTACTTATGATGCATATATCTTTGATCTTACTCATTCTTCTCCTAAGTGGTGTTTACAGAGAACAGAGTATTTTCTTGAGTTATTCGTGCTTTGCATACATTCGGGTGATGTCTACAACACATTTGTGATTCTCCACATTCTCTCTAGCCCACACCTGTGACACGCTGTTGACAATGGTCTGTTCTCCTCCTGTCCCTTTTTTGTTTGAATAGGATCGCTAAAAATGCCCATTTTGGCTTACAGTATAGGTACAGCGAACTCAGAAACCGTAAGGTGGTGGTATCGTTGGCACTGAAATTAGGGTCAAATCGTACTTTTGTAAATATCTCGTGCAGCCACGCGAATTTCACCTTTCCGTTGCCCAATACTGACCAGTTTCTGTATCTGGTTTTTCTATTCATCGATTTCAAGTGTGACGTGCTTGAAATTGATATAGTATGCTCACTTTAATCCCTCGGTTATTCTCTGGGTGGGCCAACATTCGATAGTTTTTTCATACTTTGCTGCCTCTCAAGAAGCACAAACCTGTTTTCGAATGGCACGGAGGGATATCAATCCTCCACTCGTACCGCATGTTGTTGAACGTCGCTATTGCCTGGTCACTCTTGAACGTATTTTTGTACCGCCCTCTGTTCAATTACTTCATCTTATGCTTTCCTAGATGCTCGTTTCAACCTTTTTTGGCTTAAGATGTCATAACAACCTCTGAAGGCCTCTTTTCATATGTTCCGGAAACCACTGCATGAACAAACGACGTCCCGTAATAGTATGTCTTCCTTCAGCAACTCTCGGCAATCGCGATGTGAATAAACGTTCCATGGCACCTACACTTTCTCGGGAACCACAATAGAGTATTTCTTTGGCCCTTGTAACGGCCACATACCATAAGCGTGCTTTCTGTGGGTCTCTGCCATTGTACACGCCACTCCAGCTATTCCAAAAGTTGGCATTACATCCAAGTACAAAAACCACCGGAAACTCTAAACCCTTGGCTGAGTGGATCGTAGAGACATTGATCATTGTCTCTCGCACCACTGGAATGTCTTCATTGAACTTGTGGAGAAAAAAGTCGATGAACGATGCTGTTGAGGGATTTTCGCTGTTTGCGTAAGTCTCATGATAGGATTTTAATGATGCATAGAAAGCCGACAAATTGGATAAAAGCAGTGAAGCCTCCTCCCGGTTAAGCTCCTCAATTAGCCCCAGTACCTTCACAATATTTAGTAGTGATGTGGTAATCTCGAACGGTGACCTAAAAGCCGAGTGTAGGTGCTTGCGCTCAGCTACAGTCGCTTCGAGAAAGCTTTCAATAGCCAGACGGGTATCTTTATTTTTGTAGATGGTAACGAAGTCTTTGAACCCCAAGACACTTTCCAACGGCACTCCCAGATGTTCACTCCTATTGAACAAACGCAAGGCTCTGTTCTTATTTGCAGCCCTCTTGTCCAACAATAAGATACAGCTCAACAAACTGAAGTCTGAGCCAGCTCCTCGATTTACCACACTCAAGAGGTCCAAGAAAAGATGCACTGTAGAGGCTGTCCAGCTCAGAGTTTGGCCATAAACATTGCATTCAAGCCCATAAACATCGGAAAGATATGTTTTCACCTGGTTTACTTCCTTGTTAGTTCGTCCGAGGATCGCAAAATCTCCGAGTTTGAAGGTTCCGCCGGACTCAAGTATGAGCCGGGTAATTTCGCGTCCAATAAAGTCGATTTCTTCTGTGAGCCCAGGAAACTGTGAAAGAACCGGTATGTGCAGTTGAGCTTTCGTAGAGGAGAACTTCTGGGTAGAATCCATTGATACATTTTCCTCTAGAATAGTCTGCGCAGTTTTTAGAATGTTAGGGGTCAATCTGAAAGTCTCTTGTATACCGAGGCATTCAACTTTGTACTCTGGGAAGTAATGACTAATGTCCCGCATAAGGTTCGGGTCGGATCCTAGAAACTCGTATATGGATTGATTCGAGTCTCCTGCAATCGTAAGGTGCTTAAGGGCATTAGAAGTTTGCATGTTTCCGTCACCCAGGTCAGGTACATCTTTGTGAAGGGGGCGATCTTCATTAGTCAGGACATATTCGCCATTCAGCTCATTAACTTCGTTTCCATTATGTAGGACTACATGATTGTATTCCGTACCTTCATTCATTTTGTTCATTTCGAGTCTTTTGTCTGTGTTGATTTCTCCCAACGCTTCCTTCATGTTAGTTTCTCTAAATTCTCCATGAGTGTGAACTTCTGGACTTCGATCAATACTTCCCAGTCCATTGTTATTATCTCTAATTTCTATTCTGTTTTTCTTATGGTCTGAGCCTAGTCTATTCCTGAGAAAACCATTCTTCTCTGTTGCATCATTATGGTCCTCCGTAATTCGATCATCAAGGGTAAATCTGATCTGTTGAGTTAATCCTTGTACGTTGGGCTGTTTTCCCGTATGTTCAAGTTCGATTTCAGTGTTCCTCGAAGTCTCTTGATATTGTTCAATTTCAGTAGCAGCTTGAGATTCATCTTTAAGATCTTCAAATCCTTTATTAGTATGCGACACCACTGCTCTTACTAGATGTAACAATTGCCTATGCATGTCCTGAAACTCATCTATCACCACCACCTTATACCTGGCGACCACTGGCACCTTTGTTGTCTGAAGTATCTCAACAGCATCAGTGATTAACTGAGAATATCGGATGATCCCATGCTTCTCAAGGTAGTTTAGCACTTCTATGATATATTCCTTGTTAATATTATGCATTTTCGAAACCTCCTCAATTGTGCGATTTCCCGACTGGACATCGTCTAAAATTCGTCCTAAAGCAGCAGGAGTGACTTTTGTGTTGATTCTTTTCCCATTGAAATCCACCCCTAGTCCTACAAAAAAGTTCGTGAGGTTTTTCCAGGTCAAGTCATCCAAAAGTCGCCGTTTTTTTACCATGTGCTGGTCCACGATGTTGGCACTAAATGAGTGAAACGTGGATATGTGAACATGATTGGCCTTATCACCAATGAGAAGGTTGAGTGCGGACTTGAACTCATTTACAGCACGGTTGGTCATGGATAACACTAGTACCTCATTGAAATCAAGTGTTTTGACGAGTTCCGCAACACGAGTGGCTATAGTGAGCGTTTTGCCAGAACCAGGCCCAGCATTGACTGCGAGAATTGAGTTCGGCGGAAAGGGGTGTTGAACTATGTCAAGCTGGGAGGGTGTTAGCATAAACAACGAGCAACAACTTGTGAATGTATATTTTCAGAGGTCTGACAAATTTTAATTACAGCGGCTGAGAATCATTTAAAGATTGGTCATCAAATGCAATGATCGAGAGTCTTCAGCAAAGTTCAAATGGGCAAAGTGAGCTGAGAAGCTACCTGATGTGTGTTCACAAGTAGATAAGTGCGCTCTTATCTATTTTCGCAAGCAAGAATGACCCCAGGAATTCTTCTTTGCTTTCATGCTCAGCTATTTGATACACTCGTAATGTGCTGTTAAGTGATTGAATGCTCATATATGCTGAATAACTCAGACTATATGACTGGCTTTGGGGTATATACTAAATCATTAATAATCTCAATCTCACACTTTTTCTCTCTGATTTTGTTAGAGATTTGGATCTACATAGTCACCCAATAACAAAAAGGAGACACCATTTTCTGGCAGAGCCAACTTGGATATATTATAAACCAATCAAACCTATAGAACATATTCCATTGGGTGAATTATACACTTGTTACCAAATTTATACAAATTCCCGTCCTTGAGGTTCCCAAGTCATGCTCTCAATTCCGCGTTCACTATCTCCAATCTGCTTGTATGTAAGGCCACAGTAAGTGCCCGCTCTCACTACAGAACCACAGCCCTACACATTTCAAATAGGCCGTTTGGTTGAGTTTCTTCGAATCACTCTTAGGACGATTATTTTATCGGCTTTTCAATGAGTGTGAGTTCCACCATCGGTCCCATTTTGGAGAGGGTGGATTTCGAATTTCTAGATCGCTTACCTTAACGCGACGCGTCTGCTTTTTTAAAAAAAAAGATTCAATTACACTTGAAAACCAATCTATACAAACCCCCTTCCTGGAGGTTTCTAAGCTATCAGCTAGATCCAGTATCAAGTGCTTTCCTTGTGGGAAAAAGTTCACTTTGTATATAACTCCTCAAGGGTGATATAATTACGATTCTTGCAAAATTTCCAAAAGGAAGCATTAGTAGTTTAGTGGTAAAATCTAACGTTCCCACTGTTAGGCCCCGGGTTCGATTCCCGGCTGATGCATTTTTTTACATGGAAACAAATAGTTAGGGGATCTTTTTATGTGCGTAGACGGACGAAAGTAAGAATTTATCACCTGAATGATTTGTTGCTATAAATATATTGTGTATTCGTAGCTCCTTGAATGTGACTGCGATGTTCGTTGATACCAGCTTTTTTTTCCTTCTATGTAAATGTAAGTTTATAATTTCAAATGATTTTGGCCAATTTTTCAAAATTTGTATGTTTTTAGCTAAACACTTGAAAGCACCAAAGTGTTCATGCTCTCCCTACTTGATGAGAACTACAAAACATAATTGATAGCAAATTCACGCGCTGAATTATTGCTAGATTCTCGTTTCATTAACCAGATCTGCGTCGAAAGCTTTGTTGAAGAAACCTAAGCAAGTGGTAGAGCTGCATTTTTATATTCCCACCTGTAGATGGACTGCTTTGATGTAGTGTATATGAATGTCCATACTTTTCTATTCTTTAGCTTTTTGCCAAAGCCAAGGTCATGTATGTATAATGCGTATTATTGACCTGGCTATCGAATCAATTTTTTGGTTCGTTAATTTTCATGTCTTTATCGGCCCTCCAAAAACTCCTCCCAATAGAATGCACATCCCCCTCCCCAACCCCCACAATCAAGCTCACCCCTCAACAAACCAGTGCATTTGCTGACGAATTTCACACGTACGAGACCCGGATCAATCAGCACGCTCAAAAGCTAGCTCCCGTAGCCGTATTCCTTGACTCCTTCAGCAGGGAGCTCGGCGAACTCTCGTCCAACCTAGTAGCTCTACAGAAACGATCCAAGGAGCTCTCATCAACCGCTGACTCAGACAAAACCATTACGGATCGTCTCAATCCTGTCATTCTTGATCTTGCTGTACCCCCGGAGGTGATATCCTCCCTCGTTTCGGGCGAGATAACACCTGAATGGACCGAGAATCTCGCCTTCATCAATGAGAAGAAGGAATTCATTCAGAGCACAGAAGAGGGGAAACTATGGTATAAAGATACGCGAGCATTCGAGGACTTGAAAAAAACTGTCGAGCTACTTCAATTCAAAGCCGTAGAGCGGATCCGCCACTACATGGTCTATCAGATCAAGCAGCTTCGTTCCAACAAGGCCTCGCAGAATGTACAGCAAACGTTGCTCCTGGTCAAGGAGATCTTTCCCTTTCTTTGGAAACACCACCAAAAAGTGGCATACCAGCTTCGCCTCGCTTATATTTTCACAATGCACTGGTACTACAAAACACGTTTCGCTAAGTACCTTTATCTGTTGCAGAAGCTCAACATCAAACATGTAGATGCCAATGTTGTCCTTGGAAATGAGGAAAAGGGAATGGCGGGCCCCTCGCAAAACGAGTGTTTGCAGAGCTTGGACAAGCGGCTCGAAATAGTCAATGAAGCGACCGTTATACCCTCACAAATCGCTGAAACAACACCTTTTGCCTATTGGCTCGAGTTTGTATACAACCAATGGGCCGTGGCCGTGGTGGACAACATAGTCGTGGAATACTTGTTCGTTGTGGACTTTTTCTACGACGGTAGCGAAAAGTTTGGCGAGAATCCGTGGCACGAAACGATGTTTGAGGGGGTAATTGACCTCGGCAAGGAGTTTGTGGGGCATCTCTTGAGCCATGTTCCAGCGAAACGCATAGGGCCATCATGTGATGCTTTCGCTGTTCTTTTAATTATCCGCTTGATCCAGAAGCAGCAGAGTAGGCTCCACAATGAGTTGCACATTGCTGTACTCGACGAGTACTTAAATTCGCTTCTCATGGTATTATGGCCTCATTTCACTAAAATAATTGACTTGAACTGCGAGAGTCTTCGGAGCGTACTGTTGCGTGCTGGAAAAGAGTCGAATTTGGCACCTGTTTCTGTGACACAACAGTTTGGACAGTTTCTTCTGGGACTCCTCAAGCTCGGGACAGAAGACTACAAAGGCGAGCCATTGTATTTCACGATTAGCCGATTGAGGAGTGACTTCGAAACGGTCTTGACCAAGTTGAGTACACATTACTTTGGGCGTGGGCTGAAAATGGAGAAAGAGGTGTTTTTGTACAATAACTACTTTTTGATCGTAAGCATATTGAAGAATGAAAACGAAGAGGGTGGGTTGGTGACTGAACAGATCGAGCATTTCGAAGGCTTGTGCAGGGCATACAAACAATAACATGACCCACAAACCTGCACGGATTAAAAGGAGGAAAACGATTAAATCGAAACAACCAAGAACAAAATGATTGCCAACAAGAATCCTGGATCTATCTGCAGATATTACCATCAAGTCAAAACTAACACAAGCGTTGGCTTATAAAGAAGATAAAAAAACCAGTCGAGACAAGTGCTAGCACTAACGACAATAATACCAACCGAGGTATTACCAGGCATTGGAAACAAGCATATATTAGTATAGACATCTCAATCGAACCGTAGTAGAAGTATGATTGCCATTGACTCTTGAACACAAGTGGTCAGGACAAAATGGGAATGGTATTTGACCGAAGATAGTAGTCCAAAAACGCAATTTATGACTATAGTGGCTACGTATCAATATAAGAGAGACACCACCCATTACTCTGACAGTGTTTAATACGCTACAATCGATAATCTCGAACAATCACCAAGATATCTCTCCGAAACATGTTTCTAAAGTTTGCCTCACTCATTCTTATCATCCTAATTTTTGTCATTAACTTTTGTCATTAACTCTCCTAGTCTTAATTGCACGATTATCTCTTAATATTGTCACTTTTTCCGCGTAAGCAAATTGTGCTTTTTCTTTCTCGATCACCCCTCAGAAGAGTCGCTTGATGCAGCTTGTTTCTTCCGATCTTTGATACCTCTGCACACTCAATTTACTTTCCATTTGGGCATAGGAGCATTTCAACCTTCTACCCGAGTTGGATTATATTATTTTCGAGAGTTTTCCGCAGATGAGAGACGAAGACTTGTGGGGTTTTGTCACTCTAGTCAGTAACCTTACCCAATTTTTGTTTCCTTTTACACCATTAACTCGCGTACTTCAGCACCCATATCGCTTTGACCACTTAAACCTCAGTCGTCTTATCGACAGGTTACATGAGCTCATATATTAGAAGGTCCTTTTTGGGATAAATGAATGCAACTAAATTTGCCAGTTAGGTTCAAAAGTAGGACACCTTGCACCATTTACCCCTCTCACTAAACTCAATATATTTGCTCACATTACCATTGCAATTTTACTGAGCATTCCCACCACCTGCAAATACGTCAGGACTCCTTCTAACACCCTCACATGCACCAAACCCACCTCTCTAATCACATCCAACCTCTCCTTCTCACCAATTCCCGGCAAAAACTTTGCCACCTTGAATGCCAGCGTGACTATATCTATTGCCGAGTAGCCTTTCTCCCACAACCCGTCCAACAAGCCAATGGCACCCTCTATATCCTTGTCAACACAGGCTTTTAAAATTCGCTGTACCACCAAGGGGTGCGGCTGGTCCACTATCTTGAATACGTTGACATCGTTTACAAAGCCAAAGCCTGCCACAGTACTCTGAAGATTGTTGATGGCCTGGCGCATGTCGCCTTCAGCAGTGAATATCAATGCCTGAAGGCCTTCATTGTTGTATTGCACGTTTTCAGCAGTTATAACTTCCAATAAGCGAGCAAGAACCTGGTTATCCGCAAGCTTGTTATAGCGAAGGATTGCACAGCGCAGCTGCAACGGTTCAATGATTTTCAGGGACTGGTTGCACGCAAACGCGAAACGCGTAGTGCTGGAGTAAATTTCCATAGTCCTGCGCAACGCCTGCTGTGCGCCTGGAGTCATGCTATCAGCCTCATCCAAAATGATGATCTTGTGTCTACCCTCTGGTAATGAGATCTTTGTCTGAGCAAACTGCTTGATTTTGTTGCGTACCACGTCGATTCCACGATCGTCGGATGCGTTGAGCTCTAGTGTGGCGGCTTGGTAGTGATCTCCGAGAAGCTCTTTCGCAAGGCAGTGGACAGAGGTGGTTTTACCAATGCCAGGAAGCCCAGAGATAATCATGTGGGGCATGTTGCCGTCCTTGGCGATCATCTTGAGGCGTTCGATGGTCTCTTCATTACCGACAATAGCATCGAGTGTTTGGGGGCGGTATTTTTCAACCCAGGGAAGAGAGAGTAACATGAATAATTTCAAACGCGCCTGGATCGAAAAATTATGTCACTACATCAGTAGACGAATAGATTACAAAAAGACAGTGGGCCAGGATAAACGTCCTATGATTCAAGATAAAAAGGCCAAGGAAATACAATCAGCGGATAA
The DNA here is from genome assembly GCA_015708815.1 of Kodamaea anthophila. Classification (NCBI taxonomy): domain Eukaryota; kingdom Fungi; phylum Ascomycota; class Pichiomycetes; order Serinales; family Debaryomycetaceae; genus Kodamaea; species Kodamaea anthophila. Next base: position 13,041 of record JACFYR010000072.1, on the reverse strand, counting down.
TCAAGGAGAGCGAGGGTGAGTAATTGTGAATATGGAATAAAGGCCCTGGGCGAAGAGAACGCGACTGATGCTAATCAGCAGAGTAACTCAGTAAGACACTTGAACCAATTTGGCGCAAATCACCAACAGAGCGATACTGAATGAAGTGTATGTGACTTGTATATCTATTGCTATATCTTAAGACGTTCTTGATTTCACCTTAGTAAATTCATTCCACTTGATGCACTCACTACGTGTCTCCTGTCACTATTTCTATTCGATGCGCCGAAGATCACGCTTTTGTTTTCAGCCGATGGTGACTTCTATATCTATACTATAATCGCACATTGCTTCCCCTTCGTTTAACCTGACTTTCCCTCTTTCACCTTTTTTCCTATATTTGATTATCAGAACTTTTACTTCTTATTAAGCGTTTTTCCTCTCCACATTGTCCAATACGATCAGCTTGTCTGTTTGAGAAGTCTTGACCAATCAAGATTATTTTTTCTCCACACTCGAGCAAGGCACTTCCAAAGATGCTTCTAATTCAATTATTTTGAGCTGAGTAGCCCGATAGGACGCCTTTGCGTTACTATGTTACCGTCTTTCCACGTGCACCCTTTTCATTGATGTGCTCTTGCTTTTTTTTGACACTCCCAGTCTTTCCCATGTGTTCCTTGTCCTTGTTTCCCTCATTTGCGTGTTGATTACTTTCAACATTTGAGTGCTTTTCCTTCTGTTTCCCCATCGGGGCGCTGGTCTTCAAAAACTTTATTGCAGGTCCCAAAAACACTTCTGGGCCATCGAAAAGCCCATTTAGCCACGGCACCTGTACATCATTGACTTCGCGATCCACTAGTCTATACAAAGCCTCTGCTTCAGCTAGATCTTCGTCCATTCCCAATATCCCCAAATTGTCCACATTCAACATTTTCGATAGTCTCAGCATGCTTGATTTTGGGAGTTGAACTAACTTTACGCGCCGTTCTTGTGAAGGAGATGCAGTGAAACAGAGCACGGGAAAAGCCTGAAGTAGTATTTCTGGCTGAATATCAAACTTGGCCACAAAGACATACTTGATAAATCTCTTCAGCAAGGCAGAACCTTTGTTCTGCTTTTTATGTACGGAGGCCTGAAATTCAAGAGCCTTTACCGTCGAATTGAACCCCATGGTGATCTTGGAGCGTATTTCGGGCTCTTTCATAGGCTTTTGATCTTTTTCTTTCGCTTCCTTAACAAGTTTGTTGTAGGTGCCGAGTCCAGAGAGAATGCTGGATAGATGATCAAGTATCTGACTAGAAGTTTCGGGGGATACAAAAGGCCACGTAGTAGACTGTGTGTAAGGGTTGTCAAGGACAGGTTTGTAGATTTGACGTCGTTTAAGGGACATGAGTTTGGTGGTGATGCTTACAAAAAGGAAAATCAAATACAGATGAAGGAAAGAAGAATAGAGCAAAGATACGACAAGGAATATCAAAATAATACAAGAATAAATGTAACCTTTGCAGCATGAGAATACTAGGAAAGGAATCGCGCATCCAGCAATTCCTTATGCGTATTAATAGATGGTTTTTCTTGGGTTGCACACAACACTGCGGAGGAATACAGTTCTTGATCAGAGCCTTGTCCAGAACAATAGCTCTTTTTACATTAGTAGTATTCGCGCAATGTAGGTAAAAGTCCTTTCATCGTGATATGTTGACCTACCAGAGGCGCATTGGTTCTATCTGACTCACACGTAAAGCAACAAATCTTCCAAGGTGAGTGTAACGGTGTGATAAGAAAATGCCACCTATGGAGGTATTATAACACACAGAAGCATAGTTTATATATGTATCCTCCCCCTCGCTTGATTATTGAATAGTTTAGTTCATCCTAATTGTTCAACTGAATACTTGTCATCTTTCCAATCAACAGCCAAAAACTTACACATTGAGCTTTTTCTAACGAGGGTAGTGGGGATAATAGAGTTCTGATACAAACAATACATACAGCTGGCAAAGTCAGTATATCTACCTTTCAGTATTTTTTGTTGCTCTTTCACAGCAACATAGAGACAACGGATATACAATTCTGGACAGTGGCACCTTGAGAAGAAATTGAGCTTTTGGAGCCGTTCACGAAACGAAACCGTAGGAGGGGCAGCGGAAGTAGAGACAACGCTCAATGCAATAGTACTGTGAGCATGTCTGTGGATCAGCCGTCAAAGTCTGTCGGCGAGCCAACAAGTGTTCCTCCTATACAGCGTGCAAGAATTATTGAAAACTCTTATCAAGCTCTGGAGATGTTTATTGATGGTTCAATATCAATGAGATAAAGTTCCAGTCGATTTATTAATCTAACCAACAGTCACTCTCGTGGCCTCTTTTCCTACATCCATAATATACATATTTTATAAATACAGAATACACAAACTTTACCATAGACATGTCAATTACTTTCCATGCACCCGCCAGTTCATGTTTAATTTTTTTTTTGAGGTGTTTAATCGTGGTCAATATTGATTTTTTCAATAATATGTGATTGGCCCTATCTCCGATGGACTTCTTATTTAAATACGTCCACCTGACTTCGTCATTGCTTTCTTCCTCTTCACTATCACTTGGGTCCGTTCGACTCTTCCTTCTTTGAGCTCTCAGGATTATACTCCGGCGACCCTGGACTATACCCTGGACTCGTTGGAGAGTAACTAGGACTTGTTGGGCTGTATTGTGGTGATGTAGGGGAGTAGCTGGGTGAAGTTGGGGAATAGGACGGACTTGTTGGTGAGTAAGATGGACTCGTTGGCGAATAAGAAGGACTCGTTGGCGAGTAAGAAGGACTCGTTGGTGAGTAAGACGGACTCGTTGGCGAGTATGACGGACTCGTTGGTGAATACGAAGGACTCGTTGGCGAGTAGGATGGACTCGTTGGTGAGTACGACGGACTTGTTGGTGAATACGAAGGACTCGTTGGAGAGTAAGACGGACTCGTTGGGGAGTATGACGGACTCGTTGGTGAGTAAGAAGGACTCGTTGGCGAGTAGGATGGACTCGTTGGCGAATAAGAAGGACTCGTTGGCGAGTAAGAAGGACTCGTTGGCGAGTAAGAAGGACTCGTTGGTGAGTACGACGGACTAGTTGGTGAGTACGACGGACTCGTTGGCGAATAGGATGGACTCGTTGGTGAGTACGACGGACTCGTCGGCGAATACCCTCCATATCCTGGCGATGCGCCCCCAAAGCTTGGAGACGTCGCTCCATACGAGTACGACGAAGGCGAAGTGGGCGTTTGTCCGTAACTTGTCAAACCCCCGTAACTCGTCAAACCACCATCGCCCACCTGTGCTGTATGGATGGGCGAGAACCCGGCACCCTCTTCAAACTGAATCTTGTCATCTTCTACTTCGTATTCCCTGTATGGCGTTGCACCTCCATCATCAGCCAACACCGCATTCGCAGGTGCTGCCTGTAACATCTTATCGTCCACCATCACGTCAAATGCACCAGTACCGAGAGGTGCCATCTGACCAAGCATGACATTTTCTGAGATACCTCTACAATCATCAAGTTCTGCAGCAGAGCCGGCCTCGAGAAGAATTTCCACTGTTTCCTCGAAAGAGCACCGCATGAGTGCGCCGGTATCGGACCTGTTGATTCCATGCCGTGTAATTGCCATAAGATGCCCTCTCGAGGTCATCACATCCACTAACAATGCCATATGGCGATAGTTGACGTAGGAACCATCGAACGCAATGACATTGAGGATTTCTTTATAGAGAGCAGTTCTGGTGGCCTCAATCCCGAGCACAGAGAGAATCTCGATAAAGTTGTTTGAGTACGTACGAGTAGCATCCACGCCGGGCACTGCCATCACGTCAGCAAGGTTGACACCATCAGTCTCCAAAACCCATTCCTTTCCTTGTTCATAGGAACCATCCGGGCCTGGTAAGTTCACTTTGTGTTGCATCATAAAGACCCTGGTAATGCCGGTAATTCCTCTCAAGGAAATGCTCTCAAGCATGTGCGACTCAATTCTCTTGAGAATCTGATCCTCTTCTGCATCCGCTTCCTCATCCAAGCTCTTGGGATCTCTCACAACCCTACACCGTATAATTAAGTTATCCGCAGTATCATCTGACCAAATCACAAACAAGTCCTCACCAAAGTTCTGAGAGATCTTTTCAGCAACCTGAGCCATAGTTAATTGCTTATCCAACATTTTTGCACGATCTAATTCAAGACGAAGAAGCCATGGTGACTGTTTATCGATAGACTCTTCAACCTTTTCATCAGGAATCGCAAAATATGCCTCAACAGTGTCGTAATCCTCGTCAATGACAGTAGTGCGGGGGTCCGGGTCATAGAATATCTCCGTGGATGATGTGACGTTCTTCAAAGATGTGTGTTCGATGGCTGCTTGAACCACCTTGGCCTTTTCAATGTCATCTTTAATGCCATCCTCAAGATACACGGTCAAAGCCGGGGTTTTTATATTTTTGGCAACATTAAGAATTTCCTTAAGTCTAGGCACACCAAGTGTGACGTTTTTCGAAGACACACCCGCGTAATGGAATGTGTTCAATGTCATTTGCGTCGCGGGTTCACCAATAGACTGAGCTGCGATAACACCCACCATCTCACCAGGGTGAACAAGCGACTTCTGAAACTGAACTTCTATCTCGCCAACAACCCACTCAAAAGATGCTTTGTTGAGTTTGAACTCTTCGATGACACGCCGGGCTGCAAGCCGCGAACGAAGAAGACACTTGAAAAGAAGAGTAGCATTGTTTTGGGCTTCAGAGACTAACGGAGTTTTTCCTCTGACTACCAACAATTTGTCACAAAGCTCCTGCACACCTCTAATGATCTCGTCTAAACGAAGGTCCGAAGCTTTGTGGCGCCCACTATGGAAAATCTGCTGCGCATTTTGGATGATGCGCCGGAGATTCACAGGCAACGGCCACGTATGATCCCCACCTATGAAACAACCACGGAGGAAGCGTCTGTCTTCAAGAAGTTGATTCCACTCTTCATCGAGTACCTTTTGTAATTGCACGTCTCCTTTGATGTCTTTACCACTCTCAAGAAGCGATTCGGATATACTCTTGGCTGGATCGAGCAAGTCGATACGGTAGCGTTTTTCAAATTTCTCGTCCAGTCCAGGTAAAGAATCCACTGATTGGCTCTCAACCTGGGTTCCATCGAGTCCATCCTCTCCATAAAGGAACTGAACAATGTCACCGAGTGAATTTCTCGTGGTTCCATCATAATGTACCATAATGTCCTCTAAAGCTTTGACCAAACGCCTCTGAATGTAACCGGTTTCAGCTGTTTTAACTGCAGTATCAATAAGACCTTCTCTACCCGCCATAGCGTGGAAAAAGAACTCCTGTGGTGTTAACCCACGAAGATAGGAGTTCTCAACAAATCCTTTCGATTCGGGCGAATAGTCATCCTTCGTGAAGTGGGGCAAGGTTCTATCTGCAAAGCCAAATGGAATACGCTTACCCTCAACAATCTGTTGTCCGACACAGGCAGACATCTGCGAAATATTGATAAAAGAACCCTTAGATCCTGACGTCACCATCTGTTTCACATTGTTCAAGTCCTTGAGGTTCATCTCGGCAGACCTACCGGCGGTATCACGGGCCTGGTTTAGAATACGAGACACATTATGCTCGAATGACTCGCGGAGCGTCATTCCAGGCTCCGGCTCGAGACGATTCTGCTGAGCATCAAGAATGATTTCCAGGACCTTTTCCTTCGCTTCCTGAATAGTTTCAGTAATGTTCTTCATTGTATCAGTATCCGCAATAGTATCACCAATACCAATGGAAAAGCCGTTGTGCAACAACCAATAGTTGACGAGCTTTTGAATAGACAGGAATAATTTTGCACAAACATAAGGTCCTTTCTCACGCATAACCGTGTGGATCAAGCCTCCAGCAGATGCACCCACCACCTTTTTCCACACCACACCAAACATGATTTCACCATCGACAATCAACATTCCGTCATCTTTGGGACTCAACATGTCCTTAATATCTTGCTGAAGGTGGATACCTTTGGGGATAGCCAAGGAAAGGATTTGCTTACCTGTCCACAATGGCTTTGGCTTGATAATGGCCGGAGGAGGGATCACTCCATCCCAGTCTGGAATCCAGTAACAAATGTTCATGACCTGGTCGTACTCAATGAATATGTCGCGGAGTGTCATCTTGCGGATTGCACAGAGTGTATCCTGAACAATACCCATGACGGGTTTGTTACTTTGAGGTGACACAATCTGCAATGGGACCGCGCAGATCTGCAGAAGCTCCGCACGCGTTTCAGGCAGTTGTGGTACATGCAAATTCATTTCGTCACCGTCAAAGTCTGCATTGTAGGGCGATGTCACGGACAAATTCATTCGGAAAGTAGAGTACGGCATTACCTTTACCCGATGCGACATCATCGACATTTTGTGAAGAGATGGCTGACGATTGAAAAGGACGGGATCGTCGTCCATGAGGTGCCGCTCCACCTTCCACCCGTACTGGAGGGCAATATCACCTGCTCTTTTGTTATAGCGCAAATCAATACGGTCACCTGTATCTCTGATAACGTACTTTGCACCGGGGTGCTCATTAGGACCATTCCGTACATATTCAGTTAACCTGTGTATGTTATACGGGGTGACAATTTCTGGATAGGACAAAGTCCGCGCGATACTAATGGGGACACCAACCTGGTCAAGATCTAGGTTTGGGTCACCAGAAATCACGGTTCTCGCAGAGAAGTCTACACGTTTTCCCATGAGGTTCCCTCGTAAACGGCCTTCTTTTCCTTTAAGGCGCGCGCGGATGGACTTGATGGGTCTTCCAGTTTTTTGGAGAGCCTGTGGTTGACCAGCAATATCATTATCCATATATGTGGCAACATGGAACTGTAGTAAAGCCTCGAATTCAGCGATAACATGTGCTGGTGACCCGTCCATCTCGAGCTTTTGCACATTGATGTTCGCCTTAATCACATCAGCCAACTTAAAAGTCAAGTCGTCTTCTCCTCTGGCGGTATCATTAAAAGCAATCGATGGGCGTACTGGTGGCGGGGGCACCGGTAATACCGTTAATAACATCCATTCGGGGCGTGCATAGTCCTCACTGAAGCCGAGCTTGTGACAATCTTCTGCACTAATATGCTTCAAGACGTTGAGTATCTCTGCTGGCGTAAGCAAGCGGCGTTCTGGCTGCTCGCTATCGTCGTAGTTTTTATTGCTTTTCCATGTACCCCACAACTTCATCCCATCCCTACGAATAGTGGGTTGGGTGTGGCCACAGCCACCACGATTTGTGCTTCGTTCTGGGTTCTCCTCGTCGATTATGTCGGCCTCACATACCATTTTGGTCTTACACACAGACCAAACGGCATTAAACCGCTTTTTTGGATCACGTATACGCACAGCCTGAGCCATTGCAACGTTGCTTTCATCCAAAAGCACTTTTCCACAATGCATACACACACATTCACACACTTTCTTGATCTTCGCAATGAATCCAATGTGGAAGACGGGTTTTGCAAGCTCAATGTGCCCGAAATGTCCAGGACACTCGGCCATATCCTCACCACAAGTCTGGCACTTGAAATTCCTGTCGATGGAGCCTAGACGGGGATCATTAAGACCACCTTCACGGGGCTTTTTTGTAGCCTGGTCCATGGTTTCAGGGTACTCGATCTTAGCCACAGAAATGGCGCGAGTTTCTTCCGGGGAGAGGAGACCGAATTGGACCTATCGTTAGTATGAATGTTTAAAAGAGAACTGGAAGACACGAAACAACCAACAATAGAAAGCAAGTATGAGGAATGGAGTGCCATCTTGAGGTAGAGTAGCAGATCACCTCTAGAGTAGACCGGTGTTTTCTTGAAGCACCAATCCATAAGCGATAGCTTTTTACACCAGGAGACTGTATGTCTAGAATGTGGCTGGTGTGTAGTTGCATCTAAATAGTATCACCCTTTCCCACGAATATTGCGTTTTGATGAAATGCAGCAATATTGTTACCAGGCATCTTTGTTTATCATATCAAGCCATCTGATAGGTGCTCAATCACATATATGTATTCGACTTGTGATGAATGCTGTCATTAAAGGTCGTCGTCACGTTTCACGTCATGTGTGATTTCTCTAATCTGCTTGCGTCTGTATCAGTCTCTTATGGTGTCATAACCTCTCAGGTGAATATGGTTTTGATAGCCCTGGATGTATGCATTGTGCCTGTATGTCTGTCTTGTACTTGAATATCTGCCTTTGGCCTGTATGTCTATCTGCTTGCGCTGCTGTATTTGTTTCAGTTATCCAGCCGGTTGTTCTCGTTCTCTGCGTTATCTATACATACCTCTTTGACACCCCTAAGAGGGGCACTCGAGTACGGGAACTGGCGACTCATAATGTGTTGAAGCAATCAAGTCAATGAGTGCCGTATCGAGGGAAGATACGTCGGTAGGAAATGTTTTTTCAACACATTTTTCGGTGGCGTATGCGTGGATTTACGTGTGTAATTCTGAGGCCGATCACGTGCTCAGAAAATTGATCAGAGCCCATTCAACGCGACTGCGACTGCACAACTAATTCGGCCACGCTTGCTCAGGGTTCTCTGACTACGTAAGAGGCAGCAATATTGGAGCCAAAATGCCGTCATTAGCTGACTGGTCTACCTTGTACTACCACCTCAATGGCAAAAGATATAGAGGTAGCAAGGAATCAGGAAGCAAGGAAACAAGAGGCAGCAGAGGTTTGGTAAACAAGAGAGAAACATATAAAGAGGGCGGTTGGAAGAAACGAAAGATGGAAATATCTCAATGTGTTCCAGGTGGAAAGACACAGGATAAAAATGGACATGCAGCTTGTATTGGTCGAGACAAACGGAGGGATACGTTTTTTGGTACTGCAATTGAGGAACCAGAGAGAAAGTACCGAGAAGCGGATATAAAGCGGTATGTGGAGCGTATGAAAGGAATGAAAAACAAGCACTCTGGAAGCACACATGATCAGATCTGGGAAGATTGCGACATTGAGTTCATATTTGTACGGAACTTTTCGGTGGCACTGGAGATGCAAGAGTATTTCAAGGTGGATGAGAAAACAGCCAATCGCGTATTAAGCTACCTTCCTTTGCTTGAACAGTGGACGCATGAAGAGCTTCTGATGTACGAGTCGCTTAAAAACGAATCGATTCACCACATATTGCGAAGTCTTCCCCGGAAATCACATGAACTTGTCCACAAGCACATAATTTCCGCGAGCAGTAGTGTACTTGATGGGATCAAAACGGAAGACTTCACTGCTACGCTGCTCTTAAGGCAGTTCCCACATATTCCACTTTCAACCACGGCTGCAATGGTGAGCTGTGGTGTGTCCGACGCCTTGTCTCCTGGTGAAAGGCTTGTGCTAGTCAATGCTCAAAGAAATAGTTGGACACTAGAAGATATCTTGAATGAGTTTCCCTGCCGTACTCGTGACTATGTGGAGAGAAAGTATAGGGAAATCCTAGGCGAAAGTAGAGTGGTTAAGGGGGGGCGAGAAGGATTAATGATTGGTGGAGTGACGAACAAGAGAGTAACTTTTTGCAGGACGAAGACGATGAATGACGGAAATATCGTAAATCAGGATAATCTAGCAGAGAATATTAACGATACTAAAGCAGTGAATGGTGATGTGTGTGACATTAATGAGGTGGATGAAGAAGTTCGTGGCATAGACATGATGGATTTTTCAAGTGTACATCGGTTATCAAGTCAGAATGACAGTGTACTTCTGGATACGATAAACGAGAAAGAGGCAAACAAGGAGAATTCAGACATCAATGGAAAATTCAATAGAAAGATGGGGGGTAAATTATCCAAGCCGAAGGCTTTGGAGCCAGCAAAATGGAAAACAGAAGATGCGATGTTAAAGGACAATCATGTGGAAGAAGTTGAAGTGAAAAAGATCATAGGCATGCAAAGAAGTCAAGAAAAGAAAAGGAGGACGAAGCGAGAGTGTGTCAAGAAGGAAGAAGAAAAGAAAGAGAGGGAAAAAGTAACAAAAGAGAGAGATAGAGAAAGAAAAAAGAGAGAAAGGATAGAGAGAGACAGGAAAAAGACAGAGCGAGAAAGGAAGGCGATAAAAAAGAGAGCTCAACAACAGAAAGAGGTGGGTACCACGCAAGTCAGAGGAAGAAAAGACAGGGGCAGTGGAGACAAGAGTATTGCGAGTAATGATACGGTTCATATACACATAGTTGAGAGTAACGACAATTCATTCGACCCCCCCGACCTTAGCTCTGATACTGATATCTGCGTCCACGGCAGGCAATTGTTCTCTCCCGACATCTCAAAAAATCACTCGGGCGTACCCTCCAGTTTCTTGTCTCAGGATGACAGCGCTTCCATAAGAGACGGTTCATCCCTCCTTATCTACGAAGACAATCTGGCGGTCCATTTGGTCAAGAAACACGCGAGCCGATATAGACCCATGCCTACTTCTTTTCCGCTGTTTTCAGATCCCCGTAACGTGGTGCGCGTGCGCTTTCTCCTCTATCCTCAGTATGCTGAACTGTTCCTCCTTGCACGGCCAAAGAGCGATGAGCTAGATCCACTAGACGAAATAGCGCGTGTATTCTTGATACACTGCGCGCTTTACTTTAGACACTTGCGCGTGTTCCATGAGTTGGTTGATCGACTATGTAGGGAGATGGAAACTGCAGTGGACGAAAATGACTTTGCTAGGTTCTTGTTTGTGATAGATTCATGGAACATGTTGATGGTTCGACTAAGTCCGAATGAAGTATTACATGGCGATGTTAACCCCGAAATTCGCCACTTCGTTGCTGATGTCGAGAAGGATTCTCCTACCGTACAGGATATACGACTTGGCGAAATTCTACAGGAGATTCTAGGGGAGCCAGCCAGTCCAGAGTATGAGAAGACGAGTAAAGCCAATAACTACGGATCTTCCTTTCGCGCTAATTCTAAGGATGAACATTCTGGAACTGGGTCCAGGCCTTTTGGATATTCAAGAAATTGTGACCATTGTTCTGAGCCTTCTCGGTCTTCTGAATCCCTAGTCTCCCCTATTTTTTCCGATAATTCCTACAAAGAGGCCATCCTTCGTAGGCTTAGAGAAAAAACCAGCGTTTCAAGATTTGCTATTCACGCCATTCTCCTTCGGGTCTACTCACGAGTTGTCTCGCCCGAATCTCGCAAGTTGCGTGATTATAAGTGTTTCACAGCCGAAACGTATGGCGAATTGCTCCCCGCCTTCATCAGTGCAGTCTTAACCCATCTCGATTTTCGACCACACCAGAAATTCTATGATTTAGGGTCGGGAGTGGGAAATGCTACGCTTCAGGCTGCGCTTGAGTTTGGCGCTGCAACCAGTGGGGGCTGTGAGTTGATGGTTCACGCACTGACCCTTGCTGAGGGTCAACATCGGCTTCTTCAGAAGCATCTCTCAGCTTTTGGTTTGGCCCCAATTAACGTTGATTTTGCTCTTCTGCAGAGTTTTGTAAAGAACGAACGTGTCAAGAAGGCTGCGGTGGCCTGCGATGTTGTACTAGTGAATAATTATCTTTTCGATGCCAACTTGAACGCAGAGGTAGGGCGCATGTTGAAGGACCTAAGGCCAGGGGTGAAGATTATTAGCTTGAGGGACTTTCTAGGGCCACGCTACAAGCCAACGGGAGACTCGGTCTTTGATCGGTTATCGGTAGAGAAGTTTATGAGTGATGAGAATGTGGTGAGCTGGACAGGGAGGAGCATAGAGTATTGGGTTTCAACCGTGATGGGCCCTAGCGAAGCGAACAAGGAGTTAAATGAGCCAAACAGACGAGGTAAATAGAATTATGGAGTATCTTCAATCACCTAGAAAACGGAATGAAATGAGGTGTGTGGCATGTGTTTGACAAAATTAGCAGGATTGGTCAACAAGGTTCTATAGCGAACGAGTGGGGACATGGGTTAGAATGAATGTATTTTTAGCTAAAGTTGCGCAAAGTGAACAAAACGATGTGGGAAGTTTTATGTGCAGTGGAGCGAATTGGCTGATCTGCTATTAGACTCTATTGCATGTAGGGCTATGACTGAAACCCTTACCAGCTAATATTGATGAAGCCTTATTAAATAATCACAACACAGGCTAATGGGGAGCAGGTAAATGATGAGAGGATCTTGAAAATCACGTAGGGAACTCAGGCGACAAATCTAGCTGAAAATTAATGAGTAATACTGATAATCCCGACACAGAGGGTAGCTTAAGATCCATATGTTGATAGTTATCAGCCTCTCGAATGAGTATTATAAAAACAACAACATATATTATCCGGAAGAGTCGTATAGCTTCATCAACAAAGTCGTAACACTCGCAGTTCATTTGTTCCTCTTTCAAGTGACCATATTTGTTGAAACTGGGACACTCATCTCTATTTCGGCTACATGGACGGGATATGCGTGAGCCATGAAATAACAGATGAGTGGTTTCCCACCAATAATGGGCACATTAAATAAGACGAAAAACAAAGTCCGTGCCAAACGTGTGGTTCTATATTTGGTTTGGGCGCGGGAAACTAATTGTCCACCATGATATTGACAACCCCCATTTTTTAATTTATGCAAGGAGGGCGCTGGAAGCCAGTAACGAACTAATAGAAAATATTCTATCCAACTGGTTTTATGCTTAATACTACTGATTAATACAAAGTGTTGGCCGGTGTAGCTAATGGGTAGACGTCTTTATTGTGTTTCACACTATAGTGCGGAAAATTGCTTGGATAATTATGTATTAATTTAATCGAAGCATGTAAAGGAAGCCGACGGATAGTTCTCAGTCCAGTGGTCGGTTTGGTCGTACCTTATACCGATGGTGGAGTTTCAACTCACACAAGTGCCGATAAAATAAACATCCGAAGGGTCATTCCAATAAAGTTTTTATAAATTGTATAAAGTATATACAACACCCAATAAAGTATATCTGTTGGAATGTCTTGTAGCGATTCCTGGCTAAACACGTGTTCGATCACGTGTACCCGCTCTATACGTGGGTGGGCCTGGGAAACAGTGCAAGACGC
>JACFYR010000059.1:20757-73258 GCA_015708815.1 Kodamaea anthophila | reverse complement strand
TCATCAAGTTATTCAATCTCTACTCGAACAACTACTACCAACTAACCACGTGACTCTTCCTGCAGGATGCCTAGAAGAGTAACTCGGAATTTAACAGCAGCTCGTCGCTTCGCTCCTCACTGATCAGAAACAACTAATTATTTTAGTTCGCAGTTCATCGCTTCGCTCCTCACTGATCAGAAACAACTAATTATTTTAGTTCGCAGTTCGTCGCTTCGCTCCTCACAGCTCAAAATTACAGCTTATTATTATAGTTCTCAGGTCACTGCTCAGAAAACTCATTATTTTAGTGAAGTGAGTGTTCGCGATGCGAACACTCACTGCTCAGAATCACTTCTTTTTATTTTAGTCGCAGCTCGTCGCTTCGCTCCTCACTGCTCAGAATTACAGCTTATTATTAAAGTTCGCAGTTCGTCGCTTCGCTCCTCACTGCTCAGAATCACTTCTATTTATTTTGTTCACTATTTTTTTCCTCATCTCATGAACACCTTCAACCTACAACCAACCTCCCCCCCCCTCCACTGGGAAGATGGCCCCGCCGAAGAGAACTTGGCGAGATTGGCGGTTGTTGCGTTGGACCCCGCCCACACACTAGCATGTCTCTGGTCGTACCGACCCATATTCCTTGAGATCGTGGCCAGATGGATTGGAAACGTCGCCCTTGTCGAGGAGGAATACGCACGGGTCAGCGGGACCACGGACCAGCCCGGAAACGTTGTTTTTTCGGCGCTCGCGCGGGTATCCGGGGTGTGCAAAGAGGCCATCTCGCTAGTGGAGCACTTTGTAGCTCATCGCAAAATTACAACAAAGAGCCCAAGCACGCTTTTGGCGTACTACCGGCTTGTCCAGGACCCTCGGTTCACCAAGTACGTGGACGCAGAGTGGCTACACGAGATTATACGGGACGAGGACGATGCGATGAGGTTCCTAGCATATGAGGTGTTGGCAAAAGTATTGGAGGCAGAGTCGCTCTATGCAGGGCCCATTCCCTCTGGGCCCTACGAAAATGGCACGCTCGACTACCGGTTCCTAGAGGTTGCCGAGAGGAAGAGAATGAAAAAAGGGAAAAAAGGGAAAATTAATGAGCAGTGGCAAATTAATGTGAGCATCCCGTGTAGTCCCCTTGTCACGCTGGTTTGTGGGGTTTTGGTGCCTGTATTTTCCCAAAAGCTTTATGAGCCCCAGCTCGTTCCTATTGAGACCACCAAACGAGTCCTTCGGCGGCTTGCCGAGCTTATCCAGGAAAACAAGCCCATTATGCTCCATGGGGCTGCTGGAGCCGGCAAAACCGCCGTGGTGAATGAACTCGCACACATTACGGGCCATTCCGACACGCAGATTGTCAAAATACACCTTGGCGAGCAGACAGACTCGAAATTGCTCCTTGGAACGTACACTTCTGGCGACAAGCCCGGGACATTCAAGTGGAAGGCGGGTGTTTTGACCAATGCGGTGAAGGGAGGAAAGTGGGTGTTGATTGAAGATATCGATAAGGCGCCCACGGAGGTGTTGAGTGTATTGCTCACGCTCTTGGAGAAGCGCGAGTTGACCATCCCATCCCGCGGCGAGGTTGTGCGAGCGCTGAATGGGTTCCAGGTCTTCTCCACGGTCCGTGTGCAGCACGAGAGGATCCCCGATATGATTGGGAAGCGATTGTGGGAGTGTGTGCATTGTGAGATGCCTCTGGACCGGGAATTGGACAGCATTTTGCGGCACAAGTTCCCGCTGCTAGGCGGGTTGACGGCGGCCTTCATCAAAATGTACAAGGAGATCTTGGAGGTGTACAGCAGCACGAGTTTCCTCACGTTGAACCGGGGCTCGCACCCACGCTTGGTGTCGTTCCGCGACTTGGTCAAGTTCTGCGAAAGGTGCGACAGAATGATGCTCAACGAGGGGTACCTGGGAGGACAGCTCATGCCGTCGCACGTGTACGATAACATATTTGCGGAGGCCATCGACTCGTTTGGGAGCTCGTTGACGGAGTTTGCGGCCTTGGAACCGTTGGTGCATGTGATTGGCTCGGTATTGGAGGTTCCCACGTCGCGCATAAGCCTTTATTTAAATAATCATGTGCCATCCTTTGAGAGTGGAAAAAACCACCTAAGGGTGGGGAGAGGAATTCTTGCTAAAAACGGGCCCTCCAAGGTCAAATCCACCTTTGCTAAAACCAACCACTCGTTGCGGCTTATGGAACAGATTGCAGTCGCAGTCCAATTGGTGGAGCCAGTCCTACTTGTGGGTGAGACTGGTACCGGCAAAACCACGGTGGTGCAGCAGATGGCCCAGATGATGAATAAGAAAATGACGGTGATTAACGTCTCGCAGCAGACAGAGGCGGGTGACTTGTTGGGGGGCTACAAGCCCATCAACGCAAAGATGTTGGCGGTGCCGCTTTTGGGGGAGTTCCGCACCCTTTTCGCAGCCACATTCAGTGCGAAAAAAAACGAGCGCTATATGCAGGTCCTCCTGAAGTGTTTCAACAAGCACCAGTGGAAAAACGTGGTGCGCCTCTGGCGCGAGGCTATACGTATGGCAGAAAAGAAGGGAGAAAAGAAAGAGGAAAAGGATGGGCAGAAGAATGATGAGCACAAGAATGAGCCGGCCAAGGATGAGCCTGCCCCCAAGAGGCACAAGAAGGATGAGCCGCACGAGAATGAGCCTGCGGCCAAGAATGATGAGCCTGCGCAGAAGGGGGATCCTGCGCACAAGAATGAGCTTGCCTGGGCCGCATTTTCCGCAAAGGTGGATTTGTTTGAAAAACAGTATGGTCTGTTGGAAAATAGCTTTGTTTTCAACTTTGTGGAAGGGTCTGTGGTCAATGCTGTGCGGAACGGCGACTGGTTGCTTTTGGATGAAATCAATTTGGCATCGGCCGATACTCTCGAGTCCATAGCCGACTTGCTTTCGACTGAAACACGCTCGGTTCTCCTCACCGAGAGGGGAGACGTGGAGCCCATCAAGGCCCACCCCGATTTCCGCATTTTTGGCTGTATGAACCCCAGCACCGACGTGGGGAAACGCGATCTTCCGTTGAGTATCCGGTCGCGCTTCAGCGAGATCTACGTGCACTCGCCGGACCGCGACATTGGCGACCTCCTCATGATTATCGACCAGTACATTCTGCGGTTTGCGGTTGGGGACGAGTGGGTGGGGAACGACATTGCGACATTGTACTTGGCTGCGAAAAAAATGTCGCGCGACAACCGCATCGTTGACGGCGCCAACCAGCGCCCCCACTTCAGTATCCGCACGCTCACGCGAACCTTGGTGTATGTGCGCGATATCGTGCACGTGTACGGGCTTCGGCGGGCGCTCTACGAGGGCTTTTGCATGCTGTTCCTCACGCTATTGGATGTGAAGAGCGAGGCTGTGTTGAAGCCTGTGATTGAGGAGCACATTCTCGGGCGCCTCAAGAACGTCAAGTCGGTCCTCGCGCAAAAACCACCCCCTCCCACCCCGTCCCACATCCCATTCAAGCATTACTGGATGGAGAGGGGGCCTTTGGAGCCTGTGGCCCAGCCCAGCTACATCATCACGCCGTTTGTTGAAAAGAACATGATGAATTTGGTAAGGGCCATTGCGGGAAAGAAGTTTCCGGTGCTTATCCAGGGGCCTACGTCTGCTGGTAAAACATCCATGGTGCAGTACCTTGCAAATATCACGGGCCATAAATTCGTGAGAATAAATAACCACGAGCACACCGATCTCCAGGAGTATCTCGGCACATACATGTCTGATTCTCTGGGAAGGTTAGTATTCAAGGAGGGAGTTTTAGTAGAGGCCCTTCGGAATGGGCACTGGATTGTACTCGACGAACTCAATTTGGCGCCTACAGATGTTTTGGAAGCCTTGAACAGGTTGCTAGATGATAATCGAGAGCTCTTCATTGCAGAAACCCAGGAAGTCGTGCGCCCACACCCCGATTTCATGTTGTTTGCGACCCAGAACCCCCCCGGAATGTACGGTGGGCGCAAGATGATGTCGCGTGCTTTCCGGAACCGATTCCTTGAGCTTCATTTCGACGATATCCCCCAGGAGGAGCTCGAGATCATTCTCCGTGACAGATGCAAGATTGCACCCACCTACGCCAAAAAAATCGTCCAAGTGTACCAGCAGCTACTGGTGCAAAGACAAAGCACGCGTATTTTCGAGCAAAAGAACTCGTTTGCGACCCTCAGAGACTTGTTCCGCTGGGCCCTCAGAGATGCCGTGGGGTACGAGGACTTGGCTGCAAATGGGTACATGTTGCTTGCCGAGAGGGTCCGTAATCCGGAGGAGCGTGCTGTTGTGAAGGACGTGCTTGAAAAAGTGATGCGGGTTAAATTGGATATGGACTCCTACTACTTTAACAAGCTTGAGAATAAGGCTGTTCTCAACACCGACGAGGTGGTGTGGACCAAAGCCATGCGCAGGTTGGCGGTTTTGGTGGCCACGTCCATAAAACACCACGAACCGCTTTTATTGGTGGGAGAAACGGGCTGTGGGAAAACCACCATTTGCCAGATCTTGGCAAAGTTCTATGGGAAGGACTTGGTCACCATCAATGCCCACATGAATACGGAAACAGGCGACATTTTGGGGGCCCAGCGGCCCGTCAGAAATAGGGAGGCCAAGAGCGAAAAGTTGCGCAAGGAATTGGCGGCCCTTTTGGGATTGCCTGCTAGTTTGGACGACTTGATTGCCGAGTACAAAAAACGGGGAGACGGCTCTTTAGACTCCCAAATTGCAGCCCTCCCGACCCTTTTCCAGTGGGTCGATGGTCCGCTTGTGCTGGCAATGAAGAGTGGTAATTTTTTCCTCTTGGACGAGATCTCGCTTGCGGACGACTCGGTGCTTGAGCGGCTCAATTCCGTGCTTGAGCCCGAACGGTCCTTGTTTCTTGCGGAAAAACCGGGGTCCGACTCGTACATTGTTGCTGACCAAGGCTTTGAGTTTTTCGCAACCATGAACCCCGGTGGGGACTACGGTAAAAAGGAGCTTTCGCCCGCGTTGAGAAACCGGTTTACCGAGGTGTGGGTCCCGCTGATGGCTGATTACGAGGATGTGCGGGAAATCATCGCTGCAAAGTTGTCCAACAAGGTGTATCTCGACGGAATAGTGGGTTTTTCCCAGTGGTACGAAAACAAGTACGGAGTGGTGTCGTTGCGTGATGTGATTGGCTGGGCGGAGTACCTCAATAAGGTTGGCGATGCCAACATAGGGTACAATCTACTTTCGGGGTGTCTCATGACGTTTGTGGACTCGTTGGGCACGAATAATACGGCCCATCTTGCCGAGAGCCCAGAAAGACTTGAAAATGCAAAGAGGGAGGCTATTCAAGAGCTTGCAAAGGCCTCAAACATTGAGATTCCTCTGTTTTCTCTGCAAACGACCGTTTCTCTCACACCCACCCATTTATATTGCGACTCGCTCAGTATCCCCGTGAAGGCCGGAAACCAGCCTGAATCGTTCAATCTCCATGCCCCCACCACGGCCATGAACACCATGCGTGTTGTGCGTGCCATGCAAGTGTCCAAGCCCATTCTTCTCGAGGGTTCGCCCGGTGTGGGAAAAACGAGTTTGGTGACGGCTCTAGCCAAGGCCACAGGGAACCCGCTCATCCGGATCAATCTTTCCGAGCAAACCGACTTGGTGGACCTTTTTGGGGCCGATGCGCCTGCGGAAAATGGAGAAACCGGCCAGTTCTCGTGGCGAGACGCCCCTTTCTTGCGTGCGATGAAACGGGGCGAGTGGGTCTTGCTAGACGAAATGAACCTCGCGTCCCAGCTGGTCTTGGAGGGCTTGAATGCGTGCTTGGACCACCGTGGCGAGGCGTATATTCCCGAGTTGGATATGAGTTTCCCTAAGCACCCCGACTTTCGTGTTTTCGCGGCCCAGAACCCGCAGTACCAGGGGGGGGGGCGCAAGGGCTTGCCGAAGTCGTTTGTGAACAGGTTTTCGGTTGTTTATGTGGATGTTTTGAAGAGGGAGGATTTGGAGATGATTGTGGGGTACTTGTACAGAACAGTGAGCGAAGCGAACTGTTCGTTAGGCGAATCAAGAACAGCGAGCGAAGCGAACTACTCAAGAACAGTGAGCGAAGCGAACTGTTCGCTAGGTCACTCAACAGTGAGCGAAGCGAACTACTCAAGAACAGTGAGCGAAGCGAACAGTTCGCTAGGCCACTCAACAGTGAGCGAAGAGAACAGTTCGCTAGGCCATTCGCTAGGCCATTCGCTAGGCCATTCGCCAAGCCACTCAACAGTGAGCGAATCAAGTACAGTGAGCGAAGAGAACTGTTCGCTAAGCCACTCAGTGAGCGAAGAGAACAGTTCGCTAGGCCAATCAACAGTTCGCTTCGCTCACAGTTCGCTAGGCCACCCTAAGAACACCCCATTCAATGTGTCCGCAAACATCAGTGGGCTCATTTCGTTTGTTTCTACCCTTGAACATGAGGTCGTGGTGAAGCGCAGTTTCGGGGCCAGCGGGGCTCCATGGGAGTTCAACCTCAGAGACGTGTTGCGGTGGTTGGAGTTGGAGACCCGCGAACAGACGGGCTTGTCGTCTCTCTTTGATATGGTGATTCGCCTGCGTTTCCGGACCCCAGAGGACCGCCAGCTCGTTACTGAGCTCTACGAAAGTACTTGTGGGCCAATTGTCCCCCACGACCCGTACTTTATGCTTGATGAAAAAACTGTCCAGGCCGGACTTGCCGAGATTGCCAGGCGCCACCCCTCGCCAACCAATATGCTTCCTCTCCAGTGCAACAACACGCTCATGGAGACATTTATACGGTGTGTGAACAGCTCGCTTCCCCTCATTCTCACCGGTCCCTCAAACTCTGGCAAAACTGGCCTTATTCGCTACATGGCCAGTGTGGTGGGCGTGCGTCTCGATGAGTTTGCCATGAATGCTGATGTGGACCTGATGGACATTTTGGGAGGCTACGAGCAGGTGGACTATACCCGTAGAGTCAGCAACGTGGTACAGGAGGTGCGGCAATGGGCCAGAATAAGGCTCTTGGAGACCAAGGACCTTGCGATGTTGAACTTGATTGGTGCGGAGCCCAGCACCGAAACCTTTGGCGAGTACTGCGACTTCATCAGGGGTATTTGTCCCGAGGAAATTGTCCACAGGGCCACGGCTGTTTTGTCTGCATTGGCCTCGCCATCGGTCCGTTTTGAGTGGTTTGATGGTCTTCTTGTCAAGGCGGTAACCCTGGGGTCGTGGTTGGTTCTCGATAACGCCAACTTGTGCAGTCCTTCAGTGCTCGACCGTCTCAACTCGCTTTTGGAGACAAATGGCATGTTGATTGTGAATGAGTGTTCGGAAGCAGACGGAAGCCCGCGCACAATTAAACCACACCCGGACTTTCGCTTGTTTTTGACCGTGGACCCGAGGTATGGGGAATTGTCCAGAGCAATGAGGAATAGGGGAGTTGAGGTGTTTATGGATCTGCTCGACGAGAGGGCTACAGAAGCTGATAAAGGGGCTTTGAAAACCTTTTGGGAAAAAGTCGAAGTGGTAATGGATGGCAGCCCTTCTATATCGTCAACTGTTTACTCCATCCTTCCATCGGCGTACTTTTCTCAAATTTCTAGCTGGTCCCAGTTTGTGGTGGAATACTCTGCTGAAAACCGGGCTATGGCCTATGCGCTTGCTGAGATGGTGGAGAGGTACCCCAATCCTACGACGTATGGCCGTTTTGGCGAGGCCCAGCCCCGATGGAACCCCAAATCAAGTGGTTCTCAATCGCCTCTCTACTTTTTTGTGCTCTACCAAGTTATTCAACAAGGTAAAATGCTTGAGCAAATCGAGAGAGTAGCGTCTGGGGCCCCCATTTCGCAGCTCAACTACCTCCAGCGCTCGGCAGTGGTATACGTTGGACGGAGCATCAAGAAACCCCCTCGTCTCGATGTGTATGGGCTTGTAAAGAGTGTTTTCGAGCACATTGCCGGGACTGTTTGTATGGAGAATGCTGCGGAAATGCATGAGTTGCAGACTCTTCTTGGGGTGATGATGGAGACTGCTGTGAACGAGGCCAAAATGCGTGTGTTCCAGGAAATGATTATGGGCTGGTGCAAGAAGTATGCCAGCGACACCGCGCTCTTCAAATGTGCCCAAAACTTCCACACCAGTCTATCGCTAGACACTGGAATGTTCATTGGCAAGATCTGGGAACGGTTCCGTTTGGAGTACCCCGGCTCGTCTGAGGAATGGGAAAAGCACAAGCAAATGGTCCAGCTCGCAGAGAAGTTTGATGGTGTTGCGGCAGAGCAATTTGCAGAAACAGCAGGCGCTATTGTCAGTACGAGAGAATTGCTATTGGAGGCATTGGGGAGAGGCGAGTACGAGATTTATGACCAGGTGAGCACTGCGTTGGAGAAACTCACCGAGATCTCCTCGTCGTTTGTGGTGGAGCGCCGCAACGTGTTTGTGGACCAGTTCCGCATGGTCCAGGTCATGGCAGAGATTTGTGGGGTCAGAAATATGGAGCTTTCTTTCTACTCTCGCTTGCCCACGCTTTACTTTGCACCCAAGCCATACCCAGCTGTTTTGGAGTGTATCGACCCCTCAATCTTTACGGGCGAATTGATTCTGAGTGCTTTGGAAAAGGTGGTCTCGTTTGGCCTGCAGCCGGGGAAGTACGTGGACCAGGCCATAGGGGATGTAAAGACATTAAAGAGTGTGTTGATCAACCACAGCGAGTGTATTTTGGAAAATAAAACCGAGAGAATGAGAAACATCTTGCAGAAATGGATAGAGGATTTGAAGGAAGTGAGAAAAAACATGTTGGATTTGAAAGAGACTGATTTATCGTCTCTTGGAAAAGCATTTGTCTTTTTTGCGGTTGCAGCCATTCAAATGTATGTGCCCAGCAGTCCCTACGACCCCGCTATCCACGAGCACGTGGCGTACGAGGCCTTTTCGGCCCAGCAGGAGCGTGCACGTGAGCTTGCGGCCAACTGGGCACGAGCACGGAGTGTCTTTAAAGGCGAGACGAAGTCACAAATCGAGGAGGCCATTGAATTTCCCGAGCCCATGAATAAACCCCGTGTTTACCGGCCCAATGAAAGCACCGATGGGCTTTTTGACGAATGGAAGGCCTTTTTGGACAGCACCGTGGACGTGGGGCCTGTGCGTGCCCTCGTAGAGAGCGTGGAAAAGTGCGAGGAGCTTGCGTCGGCCAAGGTGGCCATGTTTTCGCAAAATGCCCGCCAGTTTGTGCTCAGAATGAAGACAAATTACGTGGAGTACCTGGACTTGAATGACATTTTGCGGGGATACATTTTGGCCTTGCGTTTTGGCTTGGAGTGTATAGAAAAGAAGGAAGGTGACGATGGTTTGTGGATGGCGGATGTGAGTGTTTTGCAGGACCACAAGGTGTTTGGTGACAAGTTTGATGGGGTTTGTGAGAAGGTGGACAAAATGGACGTGGATAGTTTGGTTCCAGAAAAGGCCATGGCCTATTTTGTCAAGGCTGGACTTGCTCAGAAAAATTGGGCTCTTGTTTCTCGTGCTTTTTTCACTCTCCACACAAGATGGACTGTTCGTCGCTTAAAAGAAGAAGAAACAGCGGCTCAGGCATCCTCTCTATACACCTTTGACGAGGAGAGCGAGCTCGCCCGTCTTTTTCCAGACGGAGAAACCCCAGAGGTCAAGTCCACAAATGCCCAGTTTGAGGAGGTGTACGCAGACATTGCGCGTGCATTTGTGGACGCCCATTGCGGGGGGCAAGTGGCCTCGTTGGAGGCGTTGGTGCGCGAGGGCGCGGCTGTGGCGGGCTCGTTGGGAGATGGGGGCGTCACGAGCCCGGGCGCGTTGGGAGCGCTCGTTTTGGCGATCGGCGCTTCTGTGCAGGACTTCCTGCCCCACACCACCCACGTCTCATTTTACCACGGCCCCGCCCCCCCCCAGGCCCGCCAAGCCTCCCAAGTCGTTGTTTCCGTCTGTACGGATGCAAAGAAGCTTCTTGCGCAGTGGCCCGAGCACGCCACGCTCCAGGAGATGGCGCTGGCGTGCGACGAGTACCTCCTCTTGCCCATTGGCACGCCGCTCGCACGGCTTTTGCAGAAGGTGGAGCAGATATACACGTATGTGGCTGAATGGCAAAAGTATGCGCTATCGCAGGTATCGCTCAAGGCCCGTTTCGACGAGTTGACTGGGTTAATTGTGGACTGGCGTCGTCTCGAGCTTTCGTCGTGGAAAGCGCTTTTTGAGCAGGAAGAGAAGGAGTGCGATCAGCGTATTGGCAAGTGGTGGTTCCATTTGTACGAGGTGGTGATGGGTGACGATGTTGTGGGGCTTCTCAGTGCACTTACCATTTATATGAGCCAGGCCACTCACGGCGAGTACCGTGCCAGATTACAGCTTGTGCGTGCGTTCAGCGTGGCTGGGCTCAATAAGGAGATTGAGCAGGCGCTCTGCAACTTTGTCACGTTCTACGAGCAGTTTGTTCCGCAGATCGAGCGCACCATCGCTGAGCGCAGAAAGGCCTTGGAAAAGGAAATCAACGAGGTCATTTTGCTTGCGTCCTGGAAAGACGTCAATGTGGATGCCTTGAAGCAGAGTGCCAAAAGGTCCCACGCAGCATTATTCAAGGTGGTCAGAAAGTACAGGGCTGTTTTGGCAGAGGGTGTGCCGATATCCTCGGGATTACCCGAGGAGCCTATCCAATCTGTGACCTACCCATCCTTTGGAATAACTCCCCCTATTGTCGACACCCAGCTTTGTGAAACCGTTGGATCGTTTTCTGAGCGGAGTGAGAGGTTGAGAAACCCCCCCGTTGCCCGCATGGCCCAGATTGTCGACCAGATCGCCTCAAGTGAGATTCCCTCCCTTCTTGAATTTGCCCGCAACGTCTCCGCCAATATGGCCCAGCTCCGGGCCGAAACACCCAAGGTTCCCACCAAGGACAATAAGAAACAGATTGCTGCGTTGAAGGTCCAGAAACGCAAACTTTTGAGCGATACCTTGAAGGAAATCCGCCGCATGGGCATCAAAACGGCCGTTTCCACTGAGGTGCTAGCGGCCCAGGCCACCGTCAATACGGTGTTGGCCTCAGCAGAGCTGTGGGTGGGAACGCCTGTGGAGGGCGCAGACGCTGCCTTTTTCCGGCTCCTTGACCTCTTGCCGCGTATTCGCGCGGCATCGGCTTCGGTGGCTGAAGGTGTGCCTCCAGTGGATGCTCTGAGAGGCCTGGCGGCGGCTGAAAACTTGGTGTATCTGTTGATAAACCAGAGGGAAAGAATAAAGGAGTGTGCAGAGGGTATAGAGAAGGTGTATAAGGTGGCAACAATGTTGAGAGATGTGGGAGGGGGAGAGATGAATAATGAGGTGAGTGATATCTCCCTCTCATGTATTCCTTTCCTTTCTAAACTTCTTGATTATTGTTGTGCTGTTTTGGAGGCAGCAGATGCCCCCGAAACCGTGTTGGGGCCCATGAGGGAGTACGCGGGACAATCTGCAGGAATGGCTGCAAAATGCAGTTTGTTGCACAAAAACACTGTGCAGGAAGACCAATTTGCAGCCACCTTCCGCATTTGGACACACAGTCTCAAATCAATGATTGAGGCCATGCCCCCGCACTATGCGTTTGTTGGAGCAAGCATACTCCGGTACCTTGACGACGCGCCACACTGCGCCACCTACGAAGGGGCATTGGCTGACGAATCCGAGCGTGTGCTCCGGGACCTCACCACCTCGGTGATGCTCTCTGTGCAGCGTGTGCGTCCCCTTTGCGATGAAATCGTGAATGACGACGACAGCTGGTTCACCTTGACCCAGCGCACGCTTGTGCAAATGGCTAAAAGCCTCCGTGCGCGTCAAATCGCCCGGAGAGCCCACACTGCCGTGGCGCAAGTTTCGCACAGTTACCGCGATCCAGCGGTTGCAGCGCTCTGTGCGCTTACGCTCCCCGTTGTTTGTGAGTACATTCGCATGGGAGAGGCAGTCTTGGCAATGCTCCGTACAAACTATGAGCGTACGGCCCAGGGTACCCTTATTTTAGCCCGGGCCTTGCACACTGTTTGCAGCCAGGGCTTTTGTGAGCCTGAGCCGCCTACAGAGCAAAAGGACGACGCCAATCTCACCGACGGGACCGGTTTGGGCGATGGCGAGGGTGCAGAGAATAATTCCAACGATGTGGAGGATGAGGATTTAACAGAGCACGCTCAAAAGGACAATGAGGAGCAGAATAAGGAGGAGGAGGACGATAATGATGATGCGGTAGATATAGACGGCGACATGGCCGGTGATTTGGAGGAGATGAGCGACCAGGAGAACGAGGAGGATGGTGACGAGGACCTCGATGAGGAGGTGGATGATCTCGACGATGCTGATCCCAATGCAATGGACGACAAGATGTGGGACGAGCAAAAGGAGGATGGGAAGGAGAAGGAGAGCGAGGAGAATGTGGGGAAGAGTGGGGAGGATATGGGGGAAAAAGAAGAGAAGGAAAAAGAAAATGAGAAGGAAAAAGAAAATGAAGAGAAGGAAAATGATGGAGAAGATGGAGAAAATGAAAATGATGGAGATGACGGAGATGCTTCTGACACGGAATCGGTTGGAGAGCAGGAGGACCAGGTTCGTGACGACAATGAACAGATGGATGAGCATGTGCCTGAGACAGAGACGATGGAATTACCTGAGGATATGAATTTGGACGGTGATGAGATGGAGGAGGACGATGAGGAGGATGAGGATGAGGAGGATGAGGAGGGTGAGGATATGGATGTTGATAAGATGGAGAAGGAGAATGAAAATGAAGATGAAAATGATGGAGATGATGGTGAGATTGAAAATGAAAATGGAGATGAATTTGGAGATGAAAATGAAAATGGAGATGCAGATGATGGAGATGATGGAGAGGAAAATGAAAATGGAGATGAAGATGAAGAAAATGAAAATGAAAATGAAGATGAAGAAAATGAAAATGAAGATGAAGAAAATGAAAATGAAAAAACGAATGAAGATAATGGAGAGCCTGAATTTATGGACCTTAATGAACAAACTGAAACAGCTGAGGCTGCGGAAAATGCTCAGGAAGATGGTGATAATCTTCAAAATGATGACGCAGACGACACGTCCGCCGCAGCCCGCCAGGAATCAGGCGATAAAGGAGAAGGCGCAGATAGCCGCGACTCGGAGGAACGGCAGGACGTGGGGTCGTCTGGCGACAGCACGGAGAAGGCACAGGAGGAGAGCGGGGCACGCGACGAGGCACGCGACGAGGCCGCGAAACAGATCCGCGAGCTTGGCGACGCGCTCCGCGAGTTCCACCGCCGCCGCGAGGAAATACAAGAGGCTGCCCAGCACGATGAGGACCAGCAGGAGACCGGTGCCGAAAAACCAGACGAATTCGAGCACATTGATGGCGAAAACGCAGACTTTGACACCCAGGCCATGGGGGCCGCTTCAGCAGACCAGGCCCAGCTGGTGGACGACGACATGCAAATCGACGAGGAAGAGCCTTTTAACGAAGAGAATGCAGGGTTAGAGCCCCCACAGACCGGTGAGGCCCCCGGCGAAGGTGCAGATGAACACGAAGAAATGGCTGCGAATCCTGCAGACAAGACAGATGATACAAAAACAGGTATCATGACCAACCCCAACGCCAACCCCCAAGCAATCCAAGACGACGATGAAAATGAGCAAATCGAGTACAGGCTTGCTGAGATGCAAATTGACGGGCAATCACCCCCCCTTTCCTTGGCCACAGCCCGGGAGCTTTGGAAACGCTCCGACACGGCCACGCAGGAGCTCGCCAGTGGCTTGTGTGAGCAGCTTCGTCTCATTTTGGAGCCCACGCTTGCGACCAAGCTCCGCGGTGACTACAAAACAGGTAAGCGGTTGAATATGAAGCGAATCATCACCTACATCGCGTCCGAGTTCCGCAAGGATAAAATCTGGTTGCGCCGCACCAAGCCCTCCAAGCGCCAGTACCAGGTCATGATTGCCGTGGACGACTCCAAATCCATGAGCGAGAGCAACAGCACGGAATTGGCCTTGAATAGTATTGCGTTGGTTGCAAAAGCCCTCACCCAGCTCGAGGCAGGCGGCCTTTCGGTCGTGCGTTTTGGCGAGGATATCAAGGTGGTTCATCCATTCGATGCGCCATTCTCCGCAGAGGCCGGTGCAAAGGTCTTTTCCTGGTTCGATTTCCAGCAGACCCGCACGGATATCCGCCTGCTCTGCTCAAGGTCCCTTGGGGTATTTGAGGAGGCCCGTTCCGCGGCCTCGGCCGATTTGTGGCAGCTCCAGATCATTCTATCCGATGGTGTTTGCGAGGACCACGCGGAAATCCAGCGCATGGTGAGACGTGCTCGCGAGGAAAAGGTCATGTTGGTGTTTGTGGTAATTGACGGCATCCAGAAGGAGAGTATCATGGACATGTCGCAGGTGTCGTATGTCGAGGAAAATGGCCAGATGAAGTTGCGTGTGGATAAGTATTTGGACAGCTTTCCGTTTGAGTTTTATGTGGTGGTCAAGGATATTAATGAGTTGCCAGAGATGTTGAGTTTGATTTTGAGGCAGTACTTTCAGGAGGTTGCAAATATATAACGAACAGCGAACGAACATCGAACGAAGTGAGATGTGAGCGAGATGTGAGTGAGATGTGAGTGAGATGTGAGTGAGATGTGAGTGAGGAGAAGTAATGAACATCGAACGAAGTGAGATGTGAGTGAGAGGAAAGTAAGTAAATACGTAAGAATTAGAGTGAGTAAAAGTGAGAAGAAGTAATAAGTAAGAGTTAGGTGAGTAAAGTGAGAAGTAAGTAATAAGTAAGAGTTAGAGTGAGTAAAAGTGAGAAGTAAGTAAAACATCGAACGAACATCGAACGAAGTGAGATGTGAGTGAGAGGAGAAGTAAGTAATAAGTAAAAGTAGAGTGAGAAGTAAGTAATAAGTAAGAGTTGGAGTGAGAAGTAAGTAATAAGTAAGAGTTAGAGTGAGTAGAAGTGAGAAGTAAGTAATAAGTAAGAGTTAGAGTGAGTAAAAGTGAGAGTAAGTAATAAGTAAGTTAGAGTGAGAAGTAGTAAATAAGTAAGAGTTAGAGTGAGAAGTAAGTAATAAGTAAGAGTTAGAGTGAGTAAAAGTGAGAAGAAAGTAATAAGTAAGAGTAGAGTGAGAAGTAGTAATAAGTAAGAGTTAGAGTGAGTAAAAGTGAGAAGTAAGTAATAAGTAAGTTAGAGTGAGAAGTAGTAAATAAGTAAGAGTTGGAGTGAGAAGTAATAAGTAAGAGTAAGGTGAGTAAAAGTGAATGGGAGTGAGTGAATGGGAGTGAGTGAATGGAGTGAGTGGGAGAGTGGTGAGTGTGTAAAATAATTAGTGTGCAGGAGCGAGCGTAGCGAGATGTGAGATGTGACTAAACAATGAGAAACGGCTTGCGAGCTACGCATACGAGCGTAGCGAGTATGTGACGAAGAGAGTTATACAAACGATATTTAAACGGAAAGGATCACGCAACGGCGTGGAGTAATGAAAGCGATGTTTGTCAAACGGAACATTAGGCTCCCGTTGGCTAACATGACGAGTTTAGCGATGTGACGCGCTTATCAAGGAATGTGTTAGAATTAGGCTCCATTAGGCTCGCATTATCACAGCAGCGAGTATGTGAGCAAGTAATGCGATACAAACGAGACAACGACTAGTTCACAGCTCACAGAGGAGGAATCAGGCTGGGTCCCAAAAGACTCAAGGAATACCACCTCACATAACGAGCGTAGCATCAGAGTAGCGAGTGATGGAGATATAGCGATATTCAATACTCAGCGGTGAGATTCGCATACAAGCATAGCGAGCGATGAGAAATAGTGATATTCAATACTCAGCGGTGAGCATTCCATACAAGCATAGCGAGTGAAGATGTTGGTGATATTCAACGATCTCAGCGGTGAGCATTCCACATTACTCGCTACGCTCGTAATGAATATTCAAACAATACCCAATTTCCATTTGGCTCTCGCTACGCTCGTAAGTGCGATTACCAGAAATGCAAGAATAAGGGATAGCCGAAACCACAGGTCATGCTGATGTCGCCAAAAAGGCCGTTGCCGACTTTTGCCTATGACTACACTCTAGGCATGTGCACAGCACTTGTGGCTCTCAAGAGGGGAAAGGGTGATTCGTTCGCGTTTGAGATTGTTTGAGATTCAAACGGAATCACGAAGTGATTTCGTTTGCTTGTTTGAAAGGTGTTTGAAAATTCAGACAAAATCACGAGATGATGTTTGTGTTGGAATTTTTAATCAAACAAAAAACGGTTTTACCGGCTTTCACCGGCTTTCTCAACCACGTCCAATCGTTTTCGAAACAGGATTTCCCAGCTCCACGGCTTTCTCGACCATAGTTTTACTGGCTTCCACACCTATTACTGGTGGCTCGAGACACGTTCACTAGATTAGAGTCACTAGATTGCTTGTCTGTGTACCCGGTGTCAAGTGTAGTGTACCTGTTAAATAATCGCTGGTGGGGTGAATAGGAGTTCTATTCAGTAAACCTAACCTAGCATTGAAGTTATTGCTGTGGAATGTTCGATCACCCACAGGTATAATTTTTTTTTTTTTATAGACACATATATATTATCTATGAAGGATAATTGGTTGTCTGCCTAGGTATCAAAGGGCGTATTTGACCCCATAAACGATGGTCATATATTTCTTGTATATACGGCAGCCATATGATATACTTCTCTCACTAGCTTCATTGTATTATATGAATCTATGACCACCTTAGACCCACACTTGAGTCAGTTAAGGATATATGTGTTTCGAATATTCGAGACATTTACACCTGTTTGGTATTCCCGCTCCTCTGGTTCTCTAAATACAAATTGGAAGGATTTAGACTGTTCGCTGAATGCATGCAGGAATTCACGTGACAGAAAATAGTAGAAAAATATCAAGTTCACTTCGCTTCGCTCAGTTCGTGCTTCACTCAGTTGGTTCCATTTAGACACTCCACTCACTTCGCTTCGCTCAGTTCGTTAGAAACAGACCATAGTCTATTTATATCCTTGCTGGGCTATTAACATTCCTTTGGAACTCAAAGGTAGCGCTCGGGTGCGAATACTGGTATTTATATAAATTTGAGCAGCTGCGAATACTGGTTTATATGTAGAATTTGAGTGCGCGAAGCTATTGCCACTACCATTTCCAAGTGTTTTAGCAGATTCGAAGCTACTGCGAATAATTGTACCTAGTATTTTTGAGTAGTTGGCGAAGCTAACTGCGACTATTGGTGCCTGAGTACTTTTAGCAGTGAGCTAGCTCTGCTAAATACACTATCAAAAAGGCACACAGCCATCATTGGTTACGACACAACAACTCCTACGTCGAACGAAGAGGCTATATTTGTATAGTTTCCTAGACATATAAAAAGTCATTGGTTGTAGTCTTGTGTGCAGGACTTTTGGGTGCAAATTTAAACCGTTTGAGCAGTTTGAATACTGCTCCTGGGTGAGACCAAACAGTTGGGAGTGAGTTGGAATATTGAGTGAGTTCTAGCAGTAAAAGCATACTGCGTGTACTGGTTTAAATGCATACTGCGTGTACTGGTTTAAAGTTAGATTTGAGCAGTTAGGTAACTGCGAGTCTGTTTTTCAGTGGATTACAGAATTGCTTTGCTAACTGCAGGGTGGTTCTGAGTGGTTTTGAGAATTGAGAAAGCACTGCGAGTAGTGATTTCTCAGGATTTCAGAATTGCTTCGCTACTGCCAGTGCCGTTCCTGAGTATTTTTGAGCACAGCGAGCTGCGAGTAGTAACCAGGTAGCTCCGCCTTCGCAACTTTATTGGTCCCTATTTTAGATTTAGCAGCTCGTTTCGCTACTTCGAGTGCTGGTTCATGAGTATTCTTAACCAGTGAGTGCGAACTGCGAGTACTGTTAGATTTTAGCAATTTGCCTAACTGCGAATACTGGTTCTGAGTGGGTTCGAGCAGTGAGAGCGGCCTCGAGTACTGTTAGATTTTAGCAGTTAGCTAGCGAACTGCTAAACTCCTGTACCTGTTTTGAATACTGTAGGTCAGACACCGCAATCTTCAGAGATTAGGAGAAGCGCGGTCGGCAACCATCGCCTCGAATGAAGGGGATCTTGTACTGTATATTAAATACAAGCATTCCCGTTAATGGAAATTCCATATTAAGGATTGTCAAAGTTATCGAATGATACCCTGTGAGTAAAAAGTTAAATCGTCAATAGACTACCAAGGATTGAGTTTCTCGTAAAAACTATTAAGTCTACCAATATTCTTTCTGGATCCTTTTCTAGAGAACTGTTCAATGTACGTATGGTTTTCAACAATTCCCATCTTTATAAACATACAATGGACTCACTTCATTCATGGATATACGATAAATTGTTTTAATATCTACTTACGATGACATTCAGTGCAATTTGTGTAACATGTCATCGCTGTTGACTCGTAGTCACGTGGCGAGTAGTTGTTCCTTCAGGATAATAGGTACCTCCTCGTAAAGACTGCAGAACCTGTAAGAATACTATTTTTCAAACTAATTAATGTCGGAGGATTAGGATGCCTTTTGAGATTGAGTGATTGCAGGAAGACAAGGTATTAGTGTATCCACCTAAAATCGGGTAGGTACACTTCCTACAAAATCTACTGCAATCACGGTCAGTACTTCTTTACCATGTCTGAATACACAACCACTTTCTTAAACCTTTTCTTCCTCAATTTATCATTTCTATACCTTGTGTCTTCCTCAAAACATTTCTATACCTTTTTGTCTTCCTCACTTTATACATTCTATACCTTTTTGTCTTCCTCAAACATTTCTATACCTTTTTATCTTCCTCAAACATTTTTTTCCCTTTTATGCCTGGCTTTATTATTTTCCATAGCCTCTTTAAACCTTCCCTCTTTACTTTCCTAACGTTCTTATACCTTCCTAAATACCTTATACCTTGTCTTGTACATTTCTTACCCTTACCTTTTCTTATACCTTTTCTTATGCCTTTCCGAACCAAGATGCCACGATGTACCTTGGAATCTATGATCGCATACTTGAGCGATGAATACGTCCTGAATAATGTTTAAGTCTCCTTTCCCTTTTAACGCAATTCTCAAGGAACCAAGTATCGACAAACATCGAGCGAAGCGAGGTGTTTGTCAGGCTTTTTATAACGGAAATATCTCCGAGTTGTTTCTTGAGAATCTTGTTAAAAACTCAAACATCTCGCTTCGCTCGATGTTCTACCAGAAACACAGTTCGCAAGCGAACTGTGAACTTTGTTCACCTGTGAAACATCTCACTTCGTTCGATGTTGACTATAGGTTGTCACTCGACACTCCATCCCTCTCCCCCCCCCCTATTCTCGCCACACACACCGACATATCATCCACCTTCCCCCCCCTACTCGTCACCCCCGTCTTTTCCACCTTCTCATTATACGGGGTATACGCATAATCATCGAACGCAATCTCCTTTGCACTCTTTATTATATCCGCAGCCACCTTTCTCACGTTATCGCCATCCACCACCAACTTTAGTATCTCGTGCTCGTACAAATTGTCTGACACACCGTCCAGACACAAGACCACCACGTCATCCTCCTGGAGGGGAGTCGACTCCACGAGGGCCATTTCCAGGGGCAACTGTCCGAGTGTCTGCGTCCCGATTTGCTTCGGACACAAGGGCAGGACAAGCTGCTCATCAGAGCTCTTCACCACCGCTCCGTTGCGCACAATGTACAATTTGCTATCGCCGATGGCTATTGTCTTTAGCGTATCGCCACTCAACATGGCTAGCAACAACGTCAGACTCCCTTGGAGTCCCTGTAGATCCATCAAGTGTGATGTGTGGAGGTACGAGTCGTTCAAGATCTGTTCGATATCGCGGTTATTCAAATGGTGGGGCGCATGCGAAAGCTTATATTCAGTCATTAAGCGACTGAGTGTTTCTAGCATCAGGCGCAGAAATATCCCACTTCCACTTGTACAAGGTTCGCCGCACCCGTCAGTATCACTATTACTTGTATCCCACCCGCTGACTCCATCAGCTACAGCCAAAACAGTAGGGGAAACCAACATCGCATCGTCTCCAGCCCGAATGGAAAGGGTATCAACAGGGCTTCCGTGAGGCCTTCTTTTGGGCAATAGCGATGTGAGGTCAGTGGGTACGGTGAGATCCGATAGGGAGTGGATCATGGGGCCGCTTCTGGCCGAATGGTGGGCATACAGTGCGTAGCCAAACTCGAAGCGATAGCTTTCATTGTCGATTTGCTTGAGTTGTTCGGCAGTAACGAGGGGATATGATATGTAGGGGTTGGACTGGGCTTCGGGGGTGGGTTGGGGGTCGGATAGGATGGTGGCGAAGTAGGATTTGGCGGTGGAAAGTATGGAGTAGGGGCGTCGTCTGAGCATAAAAAAATCGCACTAAAATCAGCACTAAAATCAGCACTAAATATCGAGCGAAGCGAGATGTTAGTACTGATTTTAGTGCTAATATTTAGTGCTGTGTTTAGTGCTGTGTTTAGCTGAGTTTCGTGCTGAGTTTCGTGCTGTTTCGTGCTGATGTTAGTGCTGAGTTCAGTACTGTTTAGTGTCTCGTTTCACTACTGTTTGATGGCATGCTCAAACATCTTCCTTGCTGCTTGAGTACCATTCCCCTAGTTGACATCTCTTTCTCGAGTATGCTATAGTTTTACCAACTTCCTGTATAGTCAATATCACAGCTCGTTTTGGTATGTTGTGGTCTTCATTGCTAAGTTCCTGCATACATGGAAGCGAGATGTTCGCTATAATTCACTTGGCTTTGTTCCTGTATAGTTATAGTGAAACATCTACCTGATGCTGATGTTAGTGTCGCTAATGATGAAACAAACATAGATAAAAGCGAGTTATTTAATGTGGTTGAGTTCGTTGGCTGCAATGTTCCTGCATACAGAATATATTTAGCGAGATGTTTGAGTATTGTAGAGTACCACACTAAAGATTAGTAACCGGCTCATTTCGAGGATTATAGACGTATTTATATGCATGCAAACCTCCGGATATCAGTCTAGTGTGCTCTAATTCATTTCATTGCAAACTGTGTTCCTGCATAGTAATATAGAGAAGAGATGATGTTAGTTGAGTTCACTAACTGTGTTCCTGTAATGAATCAAATATCAAGCAAAACGAGACGTTTTAGTATGATATTTCGCTTGTTCCTAATAAATATAGATGATAGATTTTAGTATGCTAAAGTCAATAGCAACACTCGCTTCACTCGTTTTTGAGTGATGTGCTTGATTTTGAGAAAAGACCAAACATCGAGCAAAGCGAGATGTTTGAATTTACAGGACACAGATTACTGGGGATGTTTGAATACTTTATATTTAGTCTACTTTGTCCTGTACTCAATACACTGGTTCATGTATGCTATATTTCAGTTCGCTAGATATTGTCTTGCATATACAATAGATGAGATGCTTTTTTTAGTCAACTTTGTTCCTGCATACATATACTTGCTCGCTAAAATGATAGATGAATACTCAGCATTTTGAGCAAAGCAAAAATGAAATACTCACAAAATGCTACTAGAGATGTATTGGAGATCTTCGGGAATTTCAAATCATTTGCTCGCTTCGCTCACAAAGGTAAAACTCAGCATTTTTTTCGCTTCGCTCCAAAAAATGATATGGATACCTACAAGTATCTCATTTAGCTTGTTCGAGTAGTAGTTTAGTTCGCTTCCTCTGAGCATGAAGTGTATTTGAGTTCACTTGCGAACTGTGCCTAGCAAATAGCTCAAATATCTTCGCTCGATGTTTGAATATATTTCAAGGAACACAGGAATTATCAGCAAGTGAGATGTAGTGTTAAGTTTGTCCAGCATATTGAATTCAAATCATCGAGGTAAGTTCCAGTTCATTTCTTATACATACACAAGCAAGCGAATATTTGACTATGTTATTTAAAGTTTGCATTACAATATCTCGCTTTGCTCGATGTTTGAATACGTAAGGAACTAGAATCGTTTAATCTCGCTTCGCGAGATGTTTGATATGTTATTTGACAAACCACAGTGTTCCTGAATATAGAATTAAACATATGCTCAATAAGTAGGCAATGTACAAGCATCTAGCTCGATTAGATTATTCACTTGTATAACATCTTGCTCGATTAAATTCCATATACATTTTGTCCTCGATATGTCGTTAAGTTCTCAATTCCTTGAACAACTCATTCTCAATGTTACGTTACACATCATTTCTCGTAGGTTCTGTAAATATTTAAATGTATACATGTATACAGGCTCTTCTGTAATCCGATGGAGTCACGTGACAAAGGTTCAAGAAGAGCACTCTTGTGAGGTTGGCTGAATTGAATGTGACAAGACTTCTAACCATCTCCGAGCACTCTTACAAATGCTACACGATCGTAAGTGCAGTAGGAATTTCGTAGGAATTACACTTCAGCGCTATGCTGAAATAGGTTAGGCTCACCGAAAATGCTCAGCGAGAATTACCGAAATGCCCATTGAGGATTCTGAGCCGATCTGATCGACTGATTGCCAGGTTTAGTTTCTAGCCGTCAATTGCTCTCCCTGGTGCAACGGTACAAGCAGTGATCTCGAGCTTGTCTCGGTATAGGAGTCTTAACAGGTCTAATACGATAATCAATGGTTAACGGGGGAGGTTGGTAATGTCGAGATTTAGACTGGTAGGAGTCTATCCTATTTTGCTTCTTAAAACTCAATACCACGGGCCACCATATTAATATTTTCGACTAAATCCCCCTAGGATGATATCGCGAGATGTCTCCTCGAGCGGATTAAACTTCTTTAGAACAGTCGAATATAGAGCAAAAGAGATTATTCTTAAATACCTACTCATTGGATACTCGAATATTGAGCAAGAGAGATATTCTCAAATTACCTACTCAATTGGATACTCAAAAATCTCGCTTACTCGATCTCTCATATTACATACTCAATCAAGATATTCGAATATCTTGCTCGATATTCTAAAACAACGTTATTTAAGGAAGACGAATATCCCGCTACTGGAATTCTCAAACTATTCTATTTTTAAGGAAGTCGAATATGTCGCTGCTCGATATTCAGGTACAATTGCTTCAGGAAGCAATTTTCGAAGTAGCGACTCTTAATCTATCTCAATCACGTGAATCACGAACCAGAACTCATCAGACTAGAGTCTTACAGTGAACGTAGTCGTTTCGCTCCAACGCTGGTACTACATCCGATTATAATATATTTATTTGCCAGTCGCTTCGCTCCTACTTTGGCTTCTATTATTCCAAGTAGCAAGGTAGGAGCACCAACAATGATATTCTCAGAAGCAGTCGCTTCAGGGAAGTCGAATATCGCTGCAGGGAAGACGAATATCTCGCTGCTCGATATTCTCAAGTTTAAATTACCTACTCTATTGGAATAATTGAATTTCTCGCTTCGCTCGATATTCTCAATCTATTTTATTTGAGGAAGTCGAATATCTCGCTAGCTCGATATTCTCAAACTATTTAATTCTTTGAGGTAGTCGAATATCTCGCTGCTCGATATTCTAAGATACAGTCGCTTTAGGGAAGCGAATATCTCGCTTGCTCAATATTCTCAAATTCAAATTACCTACTCTATTGGATAATTGAATATCTCGCTTCGCTCGATATTCCCAATCTATTTTATTTAAGGAAGTCGAATATCTCGCTGCTCGATATTCTCAAAATATGTACTAGTTTAGGCAGTCGAATATCTTGCTACTCGATATTCTCAATCTATTTTGTTATCTAAGGAAGTCGAATATCTCGCTTCGCTTGATATTCTCAAACTATTTAATTCTTTGAGGTAGTCGAATATCTCGCTGCTCGATATTCTCAAAATATGTACTAGTTTAGGCAGTCGAATATCTTGCTACTCGATATTCTCAATCTATTTTGTTATCTAAGGAAGTCGAATATCTCGCTTCGCTTGATATTCTCAAACTATTTAATTCTTTGAGGTAGTCGAATATCTCGCTGCTCGATATTCTCAATATATGTACTAGTTTAGGCAGTCGAATATCTCGCTGCGCTCGATATTCAGATACAGTCGCTTCAGGGAATTCGAATATCTCGCTCGCTCGATATTCTCAGATACAGTCGCTTCAGGGAAGTCGAATATCTCGCTTCGCTCGATTATTCGAAACTTCTTCTGGCGACATTGTAATCTCCCCCCCTCCCCGTATGCACCCCAAACTGCCTCACGCCCTGATTCAACAACATCTCCACCCCCCCAATCGTCCCCCAGCCATACTTCTCCGCAACCTTCATCACCGGGGTCACCCTTGGCTTGTACGCGGCATCCAACAAAAAGCCGCTCCCCCCACTCAAAACACGCTCGATTCTCTCGAGAAAACCCTCCTCCACAGGCTTATCTGCTGGAA
Organism: Kodamaea anthophila; assembly: GCA_015708815.1. Taxonomy (NCBI): domain Eukaryota; kingdom Fungi; phylum Ascomycota; class Pichiomycetes; order Serinales; family Debaryomycetaceae; genus Kodamaea; species Kodamaea anthophila. The sequence continues at coordinate 48,896 of JACFYR010000059.1, read as the reverse complement.
TACACGAGACTGCCAACGAAACAGTCACCTCTCCGTCGACAATCTCAACATACGGAAAGTCCTTCTTGATCGCTTCGGCCTTTTCGCGAGTCCTGTTCAAAAGATAGACCTTTTGGCAGCCCATTTGGTGGAGAGCATAGACTGCTGCGCGAGCAGTTCCTCCGGCTCCAATAACCACACCATTTGAGGACAACGAGGGAACACCAGCGTGGACAAACGAATCAATGATTCCAAGGTAATCGGTGTTGTCACCAAGAAGGCCATTCTCTGTGGGCACCAACGTGTTAATCGCTCCTATAGCCTTGGCAGCCTCAGTCAACCGATCAGCATAAGCCATCATGTCGATTTTCAACGGAATGGTAATCGCAAGGCCCCCAAAGTCGGGCTGGCAAACAACTTGTCTGTAGACCTCCTCAGCATCGCTAGACTCGAATTTGGAAAAGGTATGGGGAAGGCCCAACGCTGCGTACATGGCGTTGTGAATTGCAGGCGACTGCGAATGGCCAATTGGCAGACCCACAACAGCCATTTTCTTTGGCACAATGCCCCCAATGGCAGTGTATGCTTTATTGATCTGGGACACACTCATCTGGCCGGGCGCGGCCTTGAATGGGAGTAGCTCGTGGGTGACTGGGGTCAAGATATCGTTAAGTACACGAGATAACCGGCCGTGTTCGCCCATGTTAATGGCAATGAGGGGATGGGTGTGGTTTTTGCGGAACTCCTCGGCAGAAAGGTTCTCGGAGAGGGAGTTTGCGTAGCCCACAAACTTGACCACATCTGCTCCATACGAGATGGCCTTCTTGTAGCGGCCCTCCCACTCGGGGCCTACCGGGGCGGAAAAGTCGTGGTGGGACATGATAATGCGCGTATAGCGCTTTTTGGAGAGCACCAACGAAATGAGAGAGGATGGATACGTCAACTGAACATCCATGTACTCTACGCCAAGCTTGATTCCAAGTAAAAGGAGACGTTCAATGGTGGTGTGGTCGTCGTCGGGAATCTTTCCCCCCTGGGAGACGGTCCGTACGGTGTAGATTATCGGGAGGGAAACGTTCTTTCTCAAAAACGCCGCTTGGGCCGCAACGTTTTCAGAATCGTGGCTCTCCAAGAGGTCCACGCGCATCTCTACGGCATCAGAACCCACACAGATGTCGGAGAGCGAATTCGCAGCGGCCAAATCGGGGTATGTGAGCGACACAAACGCCGAGCGGCCCCGAGGAACCTCCACGCGGCTGAACCCCGTGATGGTGCGCACGTAATTCCCAAAAGAGGAGCGCAAGGCGCGGAACTCTGCCTCGGTCTCGCAGTGCGGCGAGAAAAAGTACGCATTCAGACACTCGGAGTAAAACGGCGCTCTCTTCTCCCAGACCTCGCGGATCTCGCTCACAAACGCAGGGCGCGTGGTGTCCTTTGCCAAAAAAGACACGGTCTCGTCGAGGTCCCGGTGGAGATGGAGCACGATTCCATTTTTCGCATGCTCCTTCAAGAGGGCCCGATTGGATGGGCTCTCAACAAGACCTCCCCCGGTCGAAACAACGTGCTTTTTGGGGGGAATGTTCTTTGCAATTTCGGACTCTTTGGCCCGGAAGTCCTCCCATCCATGTTGTTTGATATACTCACGAATGTCGCCGTATTTCTCAACAAATACATCGTCAAGGTCAACAAAAGTGTACCCAAGAAGAGCCGAAATGTGCTTGGAGAGGGTTGTTTTTCCAGAGCCTCTCATACCAATAACTATGATAGAGTCCAGACGCGCCTGGGTAGCTTTTTGTTCCTTCTTCTCCTCTCCCTCTAGGGTCGCATTAAACTTTGTCCTCAAAACATCCCACCATCCCGGCCAGGTCTTGCCCGTACACCGTCTCTCCTCAATGACTCCCCCTACCATGCCCGCCAACAAGGAAAACGACATGGCCACACGGTGGTCGTCATGGGTGACAATGGGCTTTTGTGGGGCCTTCACATTCATTCCCACACCGCGGACCTCTATTCCATCAGGCAAGCCAATGGCCTCGACGCCAAACTCCGCCAAGCCATCGATCATGGCTGCAATACGGTCGCACTCCTTGACTCTCTGGTTCGCGATGCCTTCGATCACGGTGGTTCCGTTGGCCACCGCACCCACTACCGCCGCAGTCAAAAACGCATCCGTCATGGGCTCCATGTCAACATGAGCAAGAGGCTTCAAACTCTTTGGACCCGTTACCGTGGTAGATGTTTTTGTTTGCACTACGGTACATCCCATTGGGCGGAGAACATCCACAGCAAACCTGGCATCGCCCTGGAGAGACGAGGACCCGATATTTGGAACCGTACAGGTTGTGCCCGTCATGGCAGCAAATGCTAGGGGGTATGTAGCACTCAGGGCATCTGACTCCACCACGTACTCGGGGGGGTTCACATACTTGCCCTGGGGAATGTGGTAGGTGTGGTTGGGCCCTTTTTCCACAATGATGCCAAACGACGCCATCATGGAGATGGTCATGTCAATGTAGAGCTGCGAAATGGGCTTTCCGCCAAGGACAAGGGTTACGGGGCTGGTGGCGTATGGGGCGCACATGAGGATGGACGACACGTACTGGGACGAGATGGTGGCGGAGAGCTCGATACGGCCCCCGGGGAAGCCTCGGGGGGTGATGCGGAGGGGGAGCGAGCCTTCGCGGTTGAGGTAGTCGATTTGGACCCCGTTGGCACGGAGGGAGTCGACAAGGGGGGAGATGGGGCGTTCTTGCATGCGGGCATTGCCGGTTAAAATGACCGAATCTGGCACGTCAGTGCCAGATTCGGAAGACTTGATTTTCAGTTCTGAGTTAGCCCCATCAGGCACTTCAGTGCCTGAAGGGCCTGATTGTTTGTTTGTCCCAGAACCAGGCACTGTCGTGCCTGATTCTTTGCCCGGTTCTGCTAGGGTTACTACCGTCGCCAAAAACCTACTCGCCGTCCCCGCATTCCCCAAATAAATCTCCTCCCCACACACCCTCATTCCTTTCCCCCCCCTCACCACCACCGTCTCCCCGTTATCCTCCATCTCAATCTCGGCCCCCCCCAACATCCTCACCGCATCCAACATATGCCTCGTGTCGTCGGAATGAAGCAAGTTCTTGATCCTGCACGTTCCCTCGCCCAAGGCCGCCAACACCAAGGCCCTATTGGAAATACTCTTCAGGCCCGGCGGAACCACGACCGTCTCCAAAGGCGGGCTCTCAAACTTGTGGACCCTGACCTCATCCGTCAACACCACGCCCAAATCGGCCCTGCTCACCTCGTGGGCCTTCATTTCGTAGCACCGCCCGATTCTCTCCAAAAGAACACACCTGATCTTGGCCCCGTCATTCTTCTTATCAATGGCCATTTTCGCAAGAAGAACGTCCAACCCAAGGTCTTGCCTCTTCTTCCCCACCCTCGCCTTTAACGTCTTGTCATCCACACTGATGGGCAACGAGTACGCCTCCAAGCACTTGGCCAACCTCGCCACGGCCACAGGCCCCAACACACCCAAGTACCGGGCCAATTCCGCCTCCAAGACCATGCCCACGGCCACGCACTCGCCATGGAGCGCTTCTGGCGTGAGAACAGCCTCGATCGCGTGGCCAATGGTGTGGCCAAAGTTGAGGAGGTTCCTCAAACCGCCTTCTTTTTCGTCGGCCGAAACAACCTGCGCCTTGACAGAAATACTCTGCATAACCGTCTCAATGAGAGAGGAAATGAAGGAGGCGGAAAACGGCCCGTTTCTCGTCTCCAAAACCTCATTGAACTCCCGCGCAAACTTCTCCAACCGCGTAAACTCCTTCTCGTCCCAAATGGCCGCCGTTTTGATCACCTCAGCCATCCCATTGATGAACTGCCGGGGGGGTAGCGACTCCAAAAACGACACATCCACGAAAACGTACTCCGGCTGGTGGAACGCCCCGATAAAGTTCTTGCCCATGGGCGTGTCGATGGCGGTTTTGCCACCCACACTCAGGTCCACCATGGCCAATAATGTCGTCGGTACCTGCACGACCCGCACCCCACGCATAAATGTCGCCGCAACAAACCCAATCATGTCGCCAATCACACCGCCCCCCACTGCCAAAATCACAGTGTCGCGTGTGCACCCTTGGCCAAGGAGAAAGTCCTCGACCTGTGCCTTTGTTTTGCGCAGCTTGTTCTCCTCCCCTGGCGGCACGTTGTACGTGAGAAGCCGGGACTCTGGCCGTATTTGCTTCATGTGGCGGGAAAACTCGCCAACGAGGTGGCGGTAGGCGTCGGTGGCGGCCATGTTGTGGTCGCTGACGATGACGTATGTGGACGATGCGAGGTTGGAAACGGTTTCATGGACGATGTGGGGGCTGATTTGGTAGCCGATGTGGATACTCTCGCGGTTGAGAATAGACACTTTATGGAGCATGAATAATTGAGAATAATTGAGCGAAGCGAAATTATTCAAAAAGTGTAATGAGTAATTTTCGATATCGACTTTCAAAAAGTGAGTATTTTCGAATATCTCGCTCGCGAGATATTCGACTTTCCTACTGTGACTAATTTTCGAATACCTCGCGAGATATTCGACTTTCCCAAAGTAAATTACCTGGAATGTCCCGCTTTGCGGGATATTCGACCAACAGAACTATTTGAGGATTTTAATCTCACTCAATATTCACCAACACATCTCTGAGTTTTAATATCTCACTCGATATTCACCAACGCATCTCCGAGTTTTACCTCGACATTCGACTCCAAGAGTAAGTTCTGAGAAGCGAGCACTTGCTCGCTCGATATTCGATAGAATCAGTCAGTAATTTTTATGGATATTTTATGAGTCATAGAAAACTAGATTAGAATATTCGCTGAGAATAGAGTGAGAATGAGCGTTATCTAGAGCTGCTATAGTCGCCATTAGTCCCATATGAGGCCATATGAAGCCATTAGGCCACCATGGAGCCATGAAGCCATTAGGCCACCATGGAGCCATGAAGCCATTAGGCCACCATGAAGCCATGAAGCCATTGTGAGGCCATAGTCAGTCATTATGAATGCTCCCAGTAGTCTAAGGAAAACACACCCCTATTGGTGCCTCTACTAGTTTAGTAGTCTCCATGTCTGTACTCTGATTTTTTCTATGACTCATGCGAGCAAAAAAGAATGCTTCATTAAACAGCATACCACTATTTGAAGGCAGAATTTGGAATATGGGCTTGTCATTGCCAATGATTTGGTTCTTACAGATAACTCTGACATTCTGTATCTGTACTCAATAAGATGTTGATCAAGAATACTAAACAAGCGTATCTGTAGCAAGATATTCTGTTAGATTTAAGAATACCAAGCTGTCTCTGTAGCAAGATATTCTGTTGATCCAAGAATACATTCTGGGAGAAAAATCATTTCTTCATCTGTTTATTGAGACGACACATTATGTGTAATCCTGTATAATCCTGGTAACAGCCATATGGACTGCTCATCTGCGAAATTATTGTTTTATCAAATGACAACCTCCGTTTAAATGTTACCATGAGAATGCCATTGCTCCCATGCTTTTCAGACCTATTGGGTATTGTATACAGATAACTATTAAATTGCCCATCTAAAAAGTGCCCAGCATACACAGGTTGGGGCTTAAAACTTATTTAGAGCAGTAAACCTGAGCGAAGCGAAGGTTTATGCTAAAGATGCTTAAATCACTTATTATGAACCTGACCATAAACCTTCGCTTCGCTCAGGTTTATGCTTGTTTAAGCAAATCATTGTTTAAGCAATCATTCGCATAAACCTGAGCGTAAGCTTAAATCACTCATTCGCATAAACCTTCGCTTCGCTCAGGTTTATGCTCAGGTTTATGCTTGATCACGTGGTACATACAGTACTAGTACCCCAGTACCAGTTATAGTATTCTCTTATTGACTGATGAGTTCTGGCGAGCGAAGATGCTTGAATAAGTTCTCCATTGATTAAGCATCATCGCTTCGCTCAGATGCTTGGACGTTCTCAACAGGTTGGAGCATCTTCGCTCGCTCAGATGCTCAGGAACAATTTTCTTGATTGGTGGAGCATCTTCGCTTCGCTCAGATACTCAGTTACATTTTTCTGATTCGGCAAGAGCATCTTCTCTCCGCTCAGACACTCAGATAGGCCCAACCAATTTGGAGCATCTTCGCTCCGCTCGATACTCAGATACATTTTTCTGAACATGTAGGAGCACTTTCGCTCCGCTCAGATCCTCAACATCAGTTGAGTGTTTCTACCCCGAGTTTGTCTAAGTATCATTTATAGCCTCCTAAAGATGTGCTACGAGTGAACTACTAAGGCTCAATGGCTCATTCACGACAAGTAGTAGCTAAAATGGAAAAGACATGAACGATGATAATAGAACTAGAGAAGTGTAATGAGTTGAAATATGAAATGATATGGAGAAGGTGAGTACGAATATGGGGCTACATGAGCGAGTGAATGTGCTATTTGCTCATGGTATCACTAACACATGCGAATGTGTTTGTTTGCTCATGGTATCACTATCCGCTCATGTGTTAATACAGTCGTTTGTTACGACATTACCCATATGTTATATTGCTTACAACTGCAGCTGGTTCTTGATATTGGTGCATCATAAGCTTCATCCCTTGTGGCCTATCCCCCATGAAAACCGCTTTGCTTCGCTCTACTCATCATGACAATTCCATTCCACCCAGTGGCTTAAGACGTTCACACTGTTTTGCTCCCACAGTGCCTCACAGTATAGATCCTAGGCGTGTCATTGAGATTTCCTAAATTGGAATTCAAAGGTATTCTGAAACATTCTGATTGTTTTGTAGGGACAGGGCCAACCGGTGATTCTAGTACTGCATATAATATTACCCATTTCGGTATCACACACTGGCAACTATTTAAGTGTATATTTCCCGATATTAAGAGATAGTTTACGTCTGAACTGAAGTGAATCGGTTTTTGTCTGCGGACAGTTTTAAGGATACGTATTAATGCCTACCATTTTGAGTTAGATAACCTAGCTATACAATCTTTCATTGTTTCGATCTAGCTAATATTGCTCTGCTTACCGGTGGGGAAAGGCAATCAGAGATTAGTAAATATATCTCTCCATGTCCCTCATTAATAAGATATCCTATAGTTAGATTTCCTACACTTTTGGGAGAGTTCTGATTTCTCTTTACTTTTGGGGAGTTTAGATGTCCCTACATTATTATCCTATATTTAGATTCCCTTCGCAGGGTATGTTCTTAGATGTCCTTCATTATTGGGGTGTTTAGATACCCTTCATTATTGGGGAGTTTACATGTCCCACATCGATGGTATCCAATATTTAGACGTGCTTACTATTGTATTTAGAAGTCCCTCTTCCACATGTTATATGGTCAGACTCCATAATTGGTTGTGTTGAGGTTCAGTGAAGGGTGTCTATTCCCTTCATAATTAGTTGTGTTGAGATGCTCTTCCCTAGAGTTCAGATGTATTCACTATAGGATAAAGTTTTTGGATGTTACTATTCGGTATTTCTAGATGTCCTTTCATTATGATTGAGCTGAATGGAGAGGAACCTGAATTACTTTACCTTCTATGGAGCTAGAAAGGAAGATATTGAGTCGAGCTTCGAGGGTGCTTTTTGAGTGAGATCTTAATATTCAGGTCATGCTAAGAATATTAATCGAGCGGAGCGAGATTAATCTGTAGGTCATGTTAAGAATCTTAATCGAGCGAAGCGAGATTAATTTGAGTAGGTGATATAATGATTAATCTCGCTCCCCTCGATTAATCTGTTAGAGGTGATCTTATGATTAATCTCGCTCTCTCGATTAATTTATTAGTAGGTCAAGAAAGATTAATCTCGCTCGCTCCATTAATCTGTTATGTTTAGGAGAATTAACAGTAATTCCCATTGCATGCCATTATTGGCTGGCTTTTCGGCCCTTCCATGCCAGCCTAAAGATAAAAGCCATACTTGCCGATTGGAAGTAAACCTCAACATTACTGTAATTGATCCATTGTGTCTAATATGTCTGTATGTCTGTTGTAGAGTAATTGTAGAATAGATCGTTAGTGCAATTATTGCTTAGGTACTTCAAAGCATACTACAGAGAAGCATTAGGATAGTCTGCATTGTATACTACAGGTTTGGCCAGATCGAAGTACTCTTCCCATTAGAAAAGGTAATCTAGAGGCAATCCATACATTAGGCAATCCATACATTAGGCAATATCAGACCCTTTCTGTGGTACTAGTGCAATATATTAGAACATTAGTGGTCTGGATTCACATTATGGTTTTAGATCCAAGAATGCTGTGGCTTATCTAACTCTCTAATGTCTTGTTTATAGCTTCAGGAGGGTCAGATCTACATGAAAGTCACAATACCTGTGCGAGAGCAAGACAGTCTTTTTCCTTTGGAATGAGGTTATGGTTTCTAGATGTGTGGGCTGAATTCCAACAGATTAAGAGTCAATACTCATTGATTTGTTATATCGCATCATCAAATAAACACTAGCAGTTCGTACTTAAATATGGATAGCCTTATCTATCTACTATACTTTTAACTACTGAATACACATATGAAACCAAAAGTAAGATAAATACACCACCACCATCTTCTCTCTTTTCGATGTTTTAGATCTGCGAAGCTGCTAATACAGAACGTTATCTATAGTCCGAGGTCTTAAGTATTTCAAGAGTCCCAATAAGAGCTTAGACAAGCCCAATAAAGTAATAGGGCCTAGACGACACCCAATAGTAATAGATCCCCGACGACACCCAAAAGTAATAGATCCCCGACGACACCCACAGTAATAAAGAGGTAGACCATATCTTTTCTTCTCCATTTCATCTTTTGATGAAGGGCCTCTATTACGAACACCCTATTCTGGTCATCCATATGATTTTTGTCCATTTCATTCATTTCCATCAGACTCTTCCATAGCTTTGGAGCCACATCCAAAGTTAAGAGGGACATCAAACAGAATCTATGAAGACGCTTATATTTTGGACTGTAAATATTGGTACACATTCATCTATCACAATTATACACCTTCTACAGATCTTGACAAATATATCTATTCTAGCTCCTCCCTCTATTATTTTCCTCGGCACTCCGCATATTTGTGAGACCATCTATTGTGATGGCCTTTGTGATGGACCTTTGTATGCTTCTATCTTTTCTCTTCTCTATACTTTGGCAATATGCTTCTTACAAATTCCAAACACTCCTCCTTTGACTTTTCTGGGTTATCCAACTGCCACACCAAAATCTCATTGTTCACCGGACTCATCCAAGGCCCTGGCTTGATTCCTAGCTCCTTGCTGAGCTGCTTGCCGTCAATGAGCACCTTCATCGTGTGGACCTGGTCCAAGCCCAGACGCTTGATGTTTTGGACAATCTGGGCGTATTTGGCCATTTGGGCCGTCACGTGCTCGCGAACGGCTGCAACACGGTCATTGCCCAAAACGGTCTTGTCTGGCGCGGGCTCGTAACTCGTCAAGTTGAGGGCCCTGATTGGCTGCAAACACTCCACAAACAAATTGAAGAGGATATTCAAGTTTTGGTGCGGGCCAAACTTGCGCAAAAAGAGGCCCAAATCCGATCTGGATATGTCCAGGTTGTGCAAAATCTCCACAGACTCGGTGCGGTTGTCGATGAGCATCATGACCTTTTCCATATCACCATTGCTTGCTTTTAACCCCCCCCGTAAGATTATTTCGGCAATGCTCCCCGTAGCCTGTTTTTTTTTCCCATTTGTTTGAAGGATGGTCTTCAGTGAAAATGGATAGAGGCAGATGGAATACCAGAAGGCTCTCCGATCACTTTCAGATTCCATTGTAGAAAAAATTTCCTCACCGCAGCATTCAACAAATACAGGATATAGGGTAGTTATGTTGATCATGTTTGAATGAACCTTTTCGTACATCCCCTCAATTTCCTTCAAGACATTTTGCGGATTCATCTTATTCACAGCCTCAGTCATATCGCCAAAACTCAAGATGGAGTCTGTGAGGCCAGCATGGTTGATGAGCTGGAACCCGTATGCAGGATGGTCACTAGCAATGATTTTTTCCACCTCAATGCCCACTCTTTCACGGCTGATTTTGTGCACCAAGGCATACTTGACTTCCGGGGTCCCCATGGCTGCAAGTGTTTCCGGGGCGATCCGGAAGTTCAACCGGGATGCAAACCGAATCAATCTCAAGACCCTCAATGGGTCGTCCAAAAACGTCTGGAGGGGCGCCAAGGGAGTCCTGAGAATGCCATTCGCAAGATCCTTCATGCCCTGTCCGGTAAAGTCCTCGACCTTGTCCTCGTTGATGTTGTAGAACAATGCATTGAGTGTAGCATCTCTCCTCATGGCATCTTCCTGGGGAGTTCCATACTGTATGACCGGAACTCGACTGTCCTCGGAATATGCCTCTGACCGGAGATTGACAAAATCAATGTCCATGTCAAAAATCTTGGTGGTGCACGTCTCCAAATGCTTGGATTTCGTGGGGTTCTTTTTGATGGTATGGATGCTGTTTACAGCCTCTTGCTTGACATTCACAAGGTAGTTCTGAAGCCTGGTCGCAAAGTCTTCTCCGGATAGGTGGTTGATGGCAACGTCGATGTCGTTACTGTCAATTCCGAGAATCTTGTCTCGAACCCATCCTCCGGTGAACCGGAGGACTAGGGGGGGGTGATGGATGGTGTTGTGGTGGTTGCAGAAGTCTAGGAGGAGGTTGCGGATCTTGGTTTCGGTGGGGTTGAGGGGGAACATTCGGGGGAGTTTCATGAAAATCGAATATCGAGAATAATCGAGCGAAGCGAGATTATTCGAGTAAAAAGTAATCTAAGAATATCGAGAATAATCTCGCTTCGCTCGATTATTCAACTAATCAGTATTTGAGTAATCTGAGAATATGGAGAATAATCGAGCGAAGCGAGATTACTCAATTAATCAGCATTTGAATAATCTGAGAATATTGAGCGAAGCGAGATATTCATTGAAAGTATGAGAATATCGACAATAATCGAGCGAAGCGAGATTATTCAATTAAACCGTAGTAGTAATCTAAGAATATCGAGCGGAGCGAGATATTCGAATAACCAATAATAATAATCTCGCTTCGCTCGATTATTCAATTAAATAGTATTTGAGTAATCTGAGAGTAATCTCGCTTCGCTCGTTCTTCAATTGAACATCTGAATAATCTGAGAATATCGAGGGAGATTCGAGTAGAATAATCTTGGAAGGTAATACCGTACTACAGGTAGCTGCTATTGCATGTATGCTGCTCAAGCGTTAAGAATCCTCCCGGATCCCGGGACTCTTACCCACTTACAGGGCATTACTCATCTCGACACTTCAGATGTGTAGGTCAATATGATCTATAGCATCATTTGCTGCAAAAAAAACCTCCACCTACAACGCCTCCCACGTCCCACATTGCTACAAGTGGTCTAAACGCCAGCTCAGCCATCGGAAGAGGTGTTACTAAATAGCTAGCTGGATCCTTTGAATAAACAAGAATAATCGAGCGGAGCGAGATTATTCGAGTAAAATGAGAATATCGAGCAGAGCGAGATATTCGATAATCGAACGAAGTGCGATTATTCGAGTAAAGGCAGTTTGAGAATAATGCGATGCGAGATTATTCAATTAATCAGTATTTGAATAATTTGAGGATATCGAGCGGGCGAGATATTCCAATAAACAATGAGAATAACCTCGCTTCGCTCGATTATTCAATTAATCAGTATTTGAGTTATCTGGGGATATCAAGTGGAGCGGATATTTGAATAACCAATGAGAATAATTGAGCGAAGCGAGATTATTTGGGTGAAAGTAGTTTAAGAATCGAGCGGAGCGAAATGTTTGAGAATCGACTAGAGCAATCGAATACACGTTATCTGAACCTCCCTCCGCTCGATAATCAAATCAAGAAACCAATATCTATCTGAAAAGATCATTCAATTAACAGTTTCAACAATCTCTCCACTGATATTATAACCACTATTCGCTTTTGAATTTAGTTATCTAGCACCCCAATGCTAATTATACTTTCCCCAACTCTTCTCAAGTTCAGCCTCCACCAAAAAAAGTCTCTAAAAATGAGCGATACGGGAATCGAACCCATGTCACCTGCTTGGAAGGCAGATATGTTAACCACTACACCAATCGCCCGTTTCTTGATATTTATAAAGCACAAGCTTGACTATTAGGGTAAGTAAGAGATGTCAATACCGACTCGAAAAAGCGGGTATTGGATTTAGTTGCGAACTTGGGAGCCTTAAGGGGGTTTATAGAAGTTTGCAAGTGTATAATTCCTCCTAATTGAATATATCTATTAAAAAATAATGAATATACTTAATACTGAAACTAAAGCAAGGGCCTGGTTGAGCAGCTTATAACTTGGGCTAGAGAAGTAGTAAATTGAGCAAACAGATGTAATAGATTGATAAACGGAGTAAATGGCGATTCCTCAGTCACAATGTGAATGCTTGCCGTTGTGAGAGTTTAGTAACGTTCGCTTCGCTCACGTTACTTTGGTAACACCCAAATTCTAATACTAAATGTTGTGTAAGCCAATTTCCACTAATTTGCTCACATTACTCAGTGGTGACGCTCACTCGCTTCATGTTTCGCTGCATTGCAAGTCTGTCAATCCCGGGTTGTACTCCAGTATAGCAGCGTGAGAAGCTGACGTGCGAGTCTGCAATTGTACTGTACAAGTTAGCTGTTTTGTCTGTGAGGATTTCCTTATCGTGTCAGCGTTGTGGAGCATTTGTAGATTATTAGGTACTCTATATATTTACAGTTTTAAGCTCAGAGACTGAATTTCAATTGCTGCAAATTTTTTCCAATATCAAAATTTGTATGTGCCAGTTACAAATATAAGTAGGGAGAAAGAAATCCACACAACAAACTACTAGCGCTAGCTACCCTAATGCAGCTATATTTCTTTGCGTTGATGGATTAGTATAAGGTATTACACGACCTCTATATGTCCCCTCTAATCACTCTATCCATATATTTCCAACTCACCTAATGAATCTGCTACATAGAATCACAATGATTGACTCCACGAGGCGTCATTGTATCAGAATTTCAGCTCAGAATATCTGCTCATCACGACCAACATTATGGCAGCGTATTGGGTGTGTGTAGCAATATCTAAGAAAACCTTGAACACAGATGGCAAGTACTATCGCTAGAATACCCCAGTTCAGGCTGGGAGACTCAAGCCATGAACATTTAAGAAACAAAGGTACGGACTGGTGATTTTTTAAGTCCAGGGAATCCACAGATTCTCCTTCTCCCCACGATTCTCCGTTGTGAATCGCAGAGGGTATATTTGAATCAATTGATATGCGAGTTAAATTCCACATATGTTAATCGGGACTTGGTCCATCTTCATCAATCAAGACGTGGTCTCTCTCAATTTTGACGTTGTTCAATTTGGTGCTTCTGTTGAGAATAAGCCATTTGTCAAGATCCACAAATTCAATTGTATGGTTCTGAAATTTAAATTGAACTATAGTTTTGCTTCGTTTCAATGAAATAATTCTGTCTCAGTACGTCTTGCCAACTCCATTTTAATCAGCTGTCCGGTCTATTCTCTCAAAGTTATGCTTTCTCTCAAAGTTGTATAGTATCTGGTAACTTCTTGCATAGATACATTCAGTAACTCACTCCCTTCTTCTAAGCGTTATCCTTCTCCCTTCTTTTCTAACGTTATCCTTCTCCCTTCTTTTCTAACGTTAGCCTTCTCCCTGCTTTTTCTGCTGATAACCTTTCATTGTCTCTAATGGTCGATATGGTAGTCTATGTAAATGAGTACTTAGTATTTAGTTAACGTCGCTGTTTACGCGATTAATATATCCAATAGTTCTTTGCTGCATGTTTTGTGCGAAATTTACTCATATTACTCTTGCTCGCTTATTCATCATTCTATTAGTCGCTCGTAGACTCGCGAAGTGCTTGATTGATAGTTTTCAAAATTGAGCTGGGTATTCAAATGCTAACAATTAGCATTCATATAAGCCAAGCGCATGGTTGGAGTGGCCTTAGGTCTTTGTAAGCATAAGCATATTGATGAGCCGAACTGAATAAGCAAATTTATATACCCAATAGGTCTCTGCCTGCTGTCTTGCGGGTGTCTTGCGGGTTGGAACATGGAATCATACTGAAGGACCAAGAATGGATCTGTATTCATGTGTTGAGCTTTGATAACTGTGTTCCCAATATATAAAAAGAACCATCAGTTGAATATGGATAACTTCATTTCAGTGTACACTGTACTCAGGACTTGAGTGTACTCATTATTCGCCACACTTCACTTTGCTCAGTACTTGTTATTCAGTCAACTTTCCAGAAGATCTCCTTGGTTATTTGTACCCAGCAGTGTGAGATATTTCGAAGTTTGCACCCATGTATATTTGGAGCTATTTCAAGAACCAACGAATGAGCTCTCCCATCAAACTTTCTAAAAGTAGTTTTTCTTTGATGCTGAAAATTGAAGCTGTTCAGCTTGCTTCTACTATTCAACGGGTCTTAATACAGATGTTACTCTTTCTAGTTTGAATAGTTACAAAGCATATTTTGCAGTTTTTAATTTTTGCAACTTTTTTACCAAATTGGTAGTAAACTGTCAAACATAACTAATGGTACAATGAGTTCTTTCGCCACTACAAGTATAGAAAACAGGATATTATCTCAGAATCTCCAATATATCAACCAACCATGTGAACATCAAGTATACTAAACCATGTATACTCTATTTTTATCTACCCAACCAAGACCAAGTACTCTATTTGGATCTACACAAGCACTAAACATTTATCTCGTCCAGGTAGGTGAAAGATATAGTGTTTACTGTGTTGTAGTCTTACTCTAGTGTTTACTGTGTTGTAATAGTATTCTAGTGTTTACTGTGTTGTAGTCTTATTCTAGTGTTTTAATAGTTTTTTTGTTAGCGCTATGCTTGCCAACTTTCCTACCGAGATACTTTTGAGGGTGTTTTCCTTCCTCGAACCACAAGATGTATTATACCTCGCACACGATCCCTTTCTCGGGCCATTTCTGATGAATGTCTGCCAGAAAATCTACTTGTCGGAAACCCGATCCAAACTACATGCGCCTGTAGTAAGTCCCCAAAACCTCAAGCTGCTATTGGAAGTGCCCTACTTTCAGCCACACACGCTTGTTGTGGAAAATAAGGCACTTCTTAAAGTAGATAGCCTGAAATTCAGGCATGTTTTTCTCCAAGAACCGTGCCATTTTAAAGAAGTCCAGTCAATCAGACAAGCGAAAAACCTTACTGGAATGAGGATTTTTGGGGGAGACCCAACATTTGAAGCGCTAAATGGCCTAACACATATCGAGCTCGAAAAGACCTGTTTAAACTCAGAAAACTTCCCAAACTCTTTGAAATACCTCAGGCTAAAAGATGTGACGATCAACTTGACTGACTTGCGTGGGCTGCATTTGAAGAGCCTCACCATTGGTGCTCCCAGTTTCCATCTTGTGGCTTTTCTTCTCCCCCAAACCATCGAACAGCTTTCGTTCGAGTACGTTTCCGATCTAGACCTTGATGGAATTGAGGAGTTGAAACGCCTCAAGAAGCTATGCTTGGTGAGCTGTGCTTTCGAGGTGCCGGTTTTTCCGCCGTCGTTAAAAGAATTGTACTTGGAATTGATCATGATGCGAAAATTCAAGAGTTTGGAGGGTGTGCGATTAATTTCGATAAAGAACTGCTTCTATTTGGATTTGAGTGCACCAAAAGCTGCCACAGTGGTGGTGAAAAACTCCAGCCTGTGTGTTGTTAGAATTGTGGAACAGTAAACGAGCGAAGCGAGTTTGCTGTGAGTGTAAGCGACTGAGTGATTGTTTTACTCATCAAACAAGACCTCCAACAATTACATGTATTATCATGTATGGATTCAGACATGCAAGGATTCTTATAGGCACAGTGATCCCATTCTACTCAAAAAAAGATCCTTATAGGTACAAATGATCCTTCCACGAAAAAATTTGTTGTGAAAATAGTTTGAATTTGCAGCCAATCCTGCACATAATGCCATTCAGGTATCCTGTTCACAAATCATCCCTACACTATCAGTGTCCTTTAAGTCCTATTGCCAACCATACCCATTCATTATGCCGAAGAACATCAAGTCTTCATTGGCATGAAGAGTTTATTTAAGTCTATATACTTTATTCAATGCCAAACTTTATAACCATAAAATATACCTCTGTAGTCACTCACACAAATAACCTCTATCAACTCACATTCTTTAAATACCTCTATCATTCACTCACACAAATAATCTCTATCAGTCACTTCATTCTTTAAATACCTCTATCAGTCTCACATTCTTTAAATACCTCTATCGTCTACCTCACTCTAATTCTTTTTGCTCTTCTCGATCCATCCTCCACTTTTCCCTCTATGTCCACCTCCGTTTCCTTCTTTATCTTTATTTCAGTCATCTTTTCAGTCATCTTTTCATTCATCTTTTCAGTCATCTTTTCATTCATCTTTATTTCAGTCATCTTTTCATTCATCTTTATTTCCTTCTTTATTTCCTTCTTTATTTCCATCTTTTCCTTCTTTATTTCCTTCTTTATCATCTCTTCCTTCTTGATGTTGATGCCGTTATTCAAATCCGACAAGTCCAGTGCAAACAACACCGTCTGGGCCCAGCCCGCAAACTCACCAAACAACTCTCTGAAAAAGTCGCGGATTCCAGCGTACATTTCTTTCGTCATCAGCTTGAGTTCCTTCTTGCTGTTCAAGTTGTAGTACTTGGCGGCTATCTGGTACACATGGGTATCGACTGGAATGGCGTCGGTCTTGTCTAGGGCCATGAGACAAATACAGTCTGCGACTTTGGGGCCCACTCCACTCAACTGAAGCAAGAAAGCGTGCGCCGTTTCATAGTCCTCTGTGCGCATTTCGTAGAGCTTTTCCATGGTGATGCCAGGGAAGTCGTCGCTGCAGAATTTGTGCGCCGTTTGCTGGATATACTTGGCCCTGTACCCAAAGCCGAGCTTACGTAAGCGCTCGTCCACATCCGGCAGGCACAAGTCGCGCGGCTGCGGAAACGAAAAATAGTCGATTCCTGCATACAGGCCAACGTACCGCCCATACTCTGTGCACAAGGCTTCGCACATTTTGGAGATGCGCTTCACGTTGTTATTTGCCGAGCAAATGAAGCTAACGATCGTCTCCCACGGATCCTGGCGGAGTTGCCGCACGCCCGGAAAGAGCTTGAAGGGCGATTCGCCTTTTTTCTGATATGGGCCATGTTGCTGCGACCAGTGCTGGTACAACTCCTCGAGCTTTACGTCCAACGCGAAGTAGTCGGTGAGAAACGCCAACGTGTCTTTTGGGCTGGGGCGCGATTTGTCGATGATTTCACTATATTCAATGTGCCCATCGGACTCTTTTAGGAGGACTATGCGGTCGTCGGTGGAGAATGTCCATACATCGTGGATGTTTTTCCACCGGAAAGTCTGTCCACAACGTAGGGATCGAGATAGCGAGAGTTCAGAGGGTGGGATGGGTAGGGTTTTCCAGATCATGAAAATAAAAAGCAACACCCGAGCGAAGCGAGGGTGTTCTAGATCAAAAGCAACACCCTAGCGAAGCGAGGGTGTTGCGATCTTTCAATCAAGATATTCAGAAAGCTCTTAATACTCCAAATGGCAGATCTTAATACTCCAAATGGCAGATTTTAATAGATCCAAATGGCAGTTTTTAATAGAAATGGCAGATGTTCATTTAACTGATGCTTTTTAATGCTATATTGACAGACTTTTCAAATAGATGTACATTTCAACATGAAACCTTGAAGTGATCTGTAACTGCCATGAGTGATTCTTAACAGGTTGAACCTCAAAATGAGAGCTCAAATCGAGTTGATCCTCAGACCAATCGAGTTGAGATCATTACGGACCTTTAAATCGGTGAGTCATGCTATCCAAGACTCAGTCGCGAGATCTCTCAAATTACTCGATTACTCTGGTTACGCTTTCTCGATTACTAAGTCGAATAATCTCGGAAGAGATCGATAGGAAAAGGTTACTATTACACCAGATCCTTCGGGAAGTCAATAATCTGCTTTGCTACTCTGATTACTTACACTTTGATCGAATAATCGAGCAAAGCGAGATTACTCGTACGCTTGATCGATACTCTTGTCACGCTTTCTCGATTACTCTTACCCTTTCTCGATTACTCTTAAGCTTGCTCGATTACTCTTACGCTTTCTCGATTACTCTTACGCTGCTCGACTACTCTTACGCTTTCTCGATTACTCGTACGCTTGCTCGATTACTCGTACGCTTTCTTGACTACTCATTACGCTGCTCGACTACTCATTACGCTGCTCGATTACTTTCATACTTACCTTTGAGAATAACCTCGCTTCGCTCGATTATTCTCTTATATTCCTCTACATCGAGTCCTTTTCTAATACATTTCCAGTTACAGTGCTAGATATCTAGTGACCGTCCTCAGACGGCATTGGATCAGCTATAGAGCTCTTAGCTACATTAGTCATCTCAGCCAGCTCATAAGATAATCTACGCCATGTCTTTCATTCAGCGGGGAGTAGCCTGTTCAGCCACATGTCATTCCCTCCTTCGTTAATCGCTGCTGGAGCCAAGGTCTTCATCGAGCTCGCTAGGACAATCATCAACTCGATACTTTGGCTTCGTTAGTCAAATCGTTTCTCTTGCTAGATTTCACAATTTCCTCACTCATAACTCTAACTCACTAGAGAACAAGTATAGGTCTCCTTTCTCATTTGCCCGAGCTTTACTAAAGCAATATAGCTTTAAGTTTACTTTTTCGCTCTGCTTCGCTAGAGAGGTATGTCTCCTTGATTAGTTCGCTCTAGCATCACAAGAGCTCAAGAATAGTTTGAAGTCACTCATTCGTTCTGCTTCGCTAGAGATCAGGTATGTCTCCTTTCTCATTTGCTCTGCTTCACAGAGCTCAGGATATGTCTCCTTTCTCATTCGCTCTGCTTCGCAGAGCTCAGGTATATGTCTCCTTGACTCATTCGCTCTGCTTCGCAGAGCTCAGGTTTACGTCTCCTTGACTCATTCGCTCTGCTTCGCTAGATCTCAAGAATAGCACTCCTTTCTCATTTACTCTGCTTCGCTAAAGCTCAAATATAGGTTCAAGTTAACTTATTCGCTTTACCTTCGCTAGAGATAAGGTATGTCTCCTTTCTCATTCGCTCTGCTTCGCTAGAGCTCAAGAATAGCTTCCCTTCTCATTCGCTCTGCTTCGCTAGAGCTCAAGAATAGCTTCCCTTCTCATTTGCTCTGCTTCGCTAGAGCTCAAGAATAGTTTATTGTCCGCTCATTCGCTCTAGCTTCGCTAGAGCTCAAGAATAGTTTGAGGTCACTCATTCGCTCTGCTTCGCAGAGCTCAAAAATAGTTTGAAGTGACTCATTCGCTCTGCTTCGCAGTGCTCATTCCTCCTCCTCCTCCTCCTCCTCCTCCCCCTCCCCCACCACCTTCATCTTCCAAACCTCCAACAAATTATCCTCCCCCACCGTCGCATACACCCCCCTCACATCTCCATTCAAATCCACATCATTCACCCTCTTCGTGTGTCCCGCATGTACAAACTTCAAACACGGGTCCTGCTTATTCTTCCTCCTCGATTCATCGGCCGACGGATACGTATAGTCCTCACCAAGACGCGACACATCCCAGACATTCACCCTTTTGTCCAAGCCCCACGAGACAAGCTGGTTGGGGTCGTGGGGGTCCCACCGAAGGCCGCTCACGGTCTCCGAGTGCCCAAACAACGAGCGGAACGGTTTGTGCGGGTTTCGAAGGTCGTACAAGCTCACCACGTTGTCTTTTCCAGCGGTGGCATACATGGTTTCTATGAAGGGGTGGAAGGAGATGGCGTTCTGGATATGGGCATTCTCCACGACAATTGCCGGCTCGCTGGGCGCACGTATGTCGGCAAACTGCGTGTTCCTGTCGTCTGCCACCAGGCCCACAATGTCCCTTTTCAAGGTCACGTCATTTACAGGCGCCGAGTGGCCGGGTAACACCACAGGTGTCTTTTCCTTCACGTCCCACAAGGCTATGCTGTCGCCCGCCAGAATGAGCTGATTATCGTTGGCCCAGCGGAGAACGGTTCCCTTGGTGTGGTGCGACAAGTCCGCGTAGTGGTTGATTGCGTCCCCGATATCGTATACGCTGATTGTGCCATCGTTGCGGAAACCAGCCACGCGTGTCTTGTGGGTTGCGAGGCACGAGATGTCCACGTCCTTTTGCAATGTGAACTTGAAGTTGCTGCTGTCTGTAGCCGGATTGACCAGCTCCGGAGGCGTGTCCGACAACGTGGCGGGCACATCCACCGAGCCCACCTTCAATTCGGAGCCTGTGGCCACCACGTAGCGCAAGGTGAGGGCATTGGCTTGGGTGGTATCCAACCAGCGGAAGGAGAGCGCTGGTTTCTCCAAAGTGATGCTGCGGATGGTATCATAAAGAAGCGGAACCGTTTTCTTCCATATCTTGAACTCCTCGTTGGTGATTTTTTCCTGGAGCTGGAACTCCTCAACTACCTCTTGTTCTTTGGACATGAAAATAATAAACAGAGACATACAATAGACTCACTCGACTGATGATCGAACAGACCAAATATACAGACATAGCTTTAGCATCTTCTATCAACTGTAGTACAATATCCAAATAACAGAACATAGCTCTAGCATATGTTCTATCAACTGACAATATACCTTCCCTTCCATGAAACAGAATTAGGTGGTGCTAGGCTAAGTACTCCACTGCCTATCACTATTCTGGATTCGTTTTTATGATTCTGTACAGTGTATATTCATTCTGGTGTATTTATGGAATCTTGTATTGCAGCTTTATGTGCTGCAAAAAAAAGGGACACAGAAGATATAGAATGGCCAAGTCGCTGATAAAAAGATGTCACCCCCTTGCCTTGCTATTCATGCTACGAATATTAATGAATATAGACTCAGACATCTTTCTCTATCTGTTTATGGAAGAGTCACCAAGGATGAAAGATGGTAAGTGACCTACTGTTTTGCCTCAGCACTTCATTATCGTATATACGGTCGTAGAGATAAGAGTTCAGAAGGTTCAGAAGAGTTCGGAAGAGTTCAGAAGGTTCAGAAGGTTCAGAAGAGTTCTCCTCAGAAACTCCTTCAATCAACACAATTTCTGTACCATTATTTTCGCCATTCCTTCTCAACTATTGCTCATCTCATTACTATTGTACTTGGATACAGAACATCTATGGCACTTCTTATCCTCACCTTCGCTATCGCTCAGGTTCGTCTTGTTTCGCCATTCCTCTCAATTATTGCTCATCTCATTGTACTCTTGTACTTGGATACAGAACATTTATGAGCACTTCTTATCCTCACCTTCGCTATCGCTCAGGTTCGTCTCCCGCCATTACCATCTCAATTATTGCTCAATAGGCAGAATGTTCAATAGCCACAGAAACCTTCTGGTAAATCTCCTACTAGAATTGTGATTGTACATATTCTGATTGTAGATATTCTGATTAGATATTCTGATTGTAGATATTCTGATTAGATATTCTGATTGTAGATATTCTGATTAGATATTCTGATTGTAGATATTCTGATTAGATATTCTGATTCTAGATATTCTGATTGTAGATATTCTGATTGTAGATATTCTGATTAGATATTCTGATTAGATATTCTATTCCTAGATTCTCTGACTTCTAGATCACCTCCTGGATTTTCTCATATTAGATACCTTCCCTTTTGTCCTTCCCTCTCCTATAGATTCTCTGTACTTCTCTTTAGATCCTGTACTTCTCTTTATATTCTCTGTACTTCTTTAGATCCTGTACTCTCTAGATTCTCATATCTATATCACATCCATTCCCAAGTTGTCCTCGTCATCAAAAAAGTGGGTAAAGGCAAAAACCGTCCCGAATATCAAGCCCCCCCCTATTATTGTCAAGACCGTTGCGGTTCTGGTCAAGATTAGCAGGTGGTGCAACATCAACGGCATGCCCACGGCCAGCGTCAAGAGAAACGCAGAGGCAAACAGGCCAAACTCCTTGAGCCCGTCGCCAGACTCAAAGTCGTCCGAGCGAGAAGCAGCCTGTGTGGCCACGATCGGAAGGTATGCCACGCCGAAAAGGATGCCAATGATGATGGGGAACCAATTGCCATAGATCCCGGCGAGGATCACAAGGAGGAACCCCATCAGGAGGATGATCAGGAGTCCAATGATTTTGTTAAGTGGGTGGTTCATAAAAATAGATAAGAATAATAAGTGGGTAGTATGTAGTATGTAGGTCAAAGTAAAGGTTGTGTAGGTCAAAGTGAGGTAGTGTAGGTAAAAGTGAAGGCAGTATAGGTCAAAGTGAAGGTAGTATAGTATCAAGGTAGTATCAAGGTTGTATCAAGGTGGTCTCAAGGTAGTATAGTATCAAGGTAGATCAAGGTAGTATTTAGATAACCCATAGAAAGTCAATATTTTTATCGTACTGGAAATCAGAATGAGATCCAATTGATCCTAGATATGAGTGGGAAACTAATGAATCTAGAGAGCCTGAATGGATCTCATTTAAATTAGTATGTGCATATCATACCTATAGTACGATATTTAATGCAGTACTATAAAGTATAGCTCCTAATAATGAACTTAAGAAGGTCCTGAATACGTATGGTTGCTCATATCAAATACAATAAAACAACCAAGCATCATGATTCTGACTGAGCACGGCAGAGCATGAAGATGGCTGAGAATACATTGAGACTATCAAAAATAGGATAGTAGTGTATGGCACAAGATGCACTGGAGTAGATTGTATTGAGCTGCAACTCACATTACGTAATGAGTGGTCATCTAAATCATTCCATAGAGCTGCTCGGACAGTCAGTCCCTGCCGTGTTCTCGATTTAATTGAGTATGAGTAATCAATATGAGTAATCAATATGAGTGATCAATGTGAGTGATCAATGTGAGTGAATCAATATGAGTGATCAATATGATAATAATGATTTATGTGAACATAACCTGGGTGGGTATGTAAATGTATCTACAGAAGGATTGAGGAATGAACAATCTTCAGAAATTACACAATCTTAAAAGGGCTCCAAATTGTTTCATATTTTCGTCATAGAAATTCCCATCGCTCCCTGTTACAGGAAATGTACATAACGATCATTTGTATGCGTGTATGGTGATTGCCAAATTCTATCTGAATACCTTCTTTCCTGTGTATGAATATCGAGCATTCAGTGTGTATGCTATTGACAGAGCCTAACTACAGTTAAAAGAACTATGAAGCAATTAGGCGAACTCTGAGCAAGAATTAATTAACAGTTTGAATCAACACGAAAAGTGAGTGTAGATGAGTCTGTCGTAATATTGTGAGTGAATACATGGCTTTTAATGATGCGATAATACGTTCTTGTTAATGGGCTAATACGTGAGTATTAATAGTGATGTGGCTCATTACATTCCGTAGTTGTTAAGTCCTACACATCGGGGAGATACAGAAGAGCTTGGCAAGCTGGATAACTTTTCCAGACAAGCTGCCTGAATATCAATAAGGATAGTCGATGTGTAGCATAACGTCTCAACGGATATCGATTATTTAAATGTCTGGAGAGCCTTCTCTATTTTTATGTCTGAAGGAACAGTCAATCTATTTCTGTCTCAAATAACACCTCCATCTTTTTAACATCTGAAGAAATGGTTCTATCTTTTTTAATGTCCTGAGGATCTCCTCCAACTATCAGTTCTCAACTGTTCTCATATCACCAAACTTACAAACATCAGTAACTTACGCGTAGCGAGTGAGTTGTAATTCAAACTCCTCAAACTCCTCACAAACTCCTCGCAAACTCCTCACAAACTCCTCGCAAACTCACTCGATACGCGTGAGTTTGTTCCAAACTCCTCACAAACTCTCACAAACTCTCACAAGCCACAAATGCCCACTCGCTACGCTTGAGTTTGTAATTACAAACTCCTTACAAACTCACTCGCAGACTCACTCGCAAACTCACTCGCAAACTCACTCGCTGCGCTCGTGAGTTGCTCGTGAGTTGCTTGTGAGTTGCTCGTGAGTTGTATTTTTTTATGGAACTAACCAACCCCCAAGTCGTACCCTACAAAACCCTCCGAAACCTCGCCACCCCCCCCGGCTATTCCACCACCAAAGCACAAAAGGTCCACGTAAACAACCAAGCCCAAGAGGAGCTCGATGAGCTCAAAATCAAAAAGGCTTGGGAGATCGCCACCGGGCCAGCCAAATCTCTCCCCATGACCCTCATCATGAGCTACATGCTGGGAAACCTGCTCCAGATCATCCCCATGACAATGACATTCATGCTCTTGATGAACCCAATCAAGGCCATAGTGACAGACACCAATAAGGTCTTCCAGAGCTTGGAAAATGACCGCATAGCCAGCCAGATCACCGTGGCCAAGTTGGTGTTTGTGGTGTGTCAGTTGTTGAACTTGAGTGTGGGCGTGTATAAGGTGTATACGATGGGCTTGATTCCGAATAAGGAGATAGACTGGATAGACTGGAAGGGAAGTGTGGGGTTTTTAGAGTGAACCAGGCAGACAAATAGGTAGCACCGGAAAATCAGACGAAATAACAATGACTAGCAATAAATACTCTTCCATATGACTCGAGTGGAGAGACAGCAAAAAACCATAATGAGCGATAGCGAGAGAAAAAGTAGTGAAGTCGATAGGGAGAAAATAGTAAGTCAATAATGATAGTGAAAAATAGTGATAGTGAAAAAATAGTGAACTCAATAGTGATAGTGAAAAAAAGTGGTCAACATTGATAGTGAAAAAATAGTGAAGTCAATGGTGATAGTGAAAAAAAATGAACTCAATGGTGATAGTGAAAAAAAGTGAACTCAGTAGCGAGAAGATAGTGAATTAAATAGCGAGAAAATGGTGAACTCAATGGTGGTGAAAAAAGCGAACTCAATAGCGAGAAAATAGTGAGCTGATAGCAAGAAAATAATGAACTCAATAGCGAGAAATAGTGAACTTAGCGAGAGTAAAAAAAATGATGAACTCAATACCAAGTGAACGGAATATTGCTAAAGCGAGAGGAAAAAAATAAACTCGATATCGAGTAATTAAAGACAGTTACTCGAATAGTTGAATTAAAGGCAGAACTCGAATAGTTGATTAAAGGCAGTTAACCCAAATAGTTGACTGAACAAGTAAGATGAGTGAGTTGTATAATACGACTGCATATAAGATAAGACCAGGTGTAAGAGACCACTAAAATATGAAAAGTATTAAGTTGTGAGAATGTAGAAATTAACGGAGCGTCGTCGGGAGAGAGTACCTGACGGCTGTTCTTGTTAGGACCCTGAAGGGCTATGAATGCATGTGGGACAAAAAATCCCAATCATGGCAGTACCAAACGAGCATGGAAAAGAAAACATAATAATGAAGATTGATAATTTACAAGAACTACCCATTAGAATATTTAGGAACGGCCATGAGCTCTCTCACAGGGCACGATACAAATAAATGGCCTGCTCTTTAATCTTGTATCACAAATTTATCAGGATCATACAGTTCAGTAAACTTATCTCTTAACATCTCAGATACACCTACTTGAATAGTCAGCCAGCGTGTACCGAAAAGGCAGCATTTGCAGTAGAATAAGCTTAACACGCTCGATGCTCAACTTTCACTGAATTACAATATCCAATATTCACCTCACATCTCTTTGATGTCAATTTTATATGGTATTAACTTATCGCATCTCCTCCGTTTGGTGCTCAATAAATATACTTATTCGCATCTCACTCCCTACAAAATTGTGAATCAGTCGGATGTATTACCATCTTCATAAGACCACCAGTTTATACCGCTATTAATACTCAGACATTAATTTAGCAGAAATGACAGTGAAATAAATAAAAGACGTTTCATTGAGGATACGGGTCCTCTATGCTTAATGACAGAGAATGATGGAGCTCTTTAGAATAGATCTAATTAACAGATGGAATGTCAATTACATACACAATATTTAGGGTCCTTGAAGCAGTAGCTTTCTTGAGTTCTAAGACCCTAAGCTGGGTCTGCGCAATTATGAGAAATACCCATTAATCTTCTCGGTTCTACGGTTGGGGTATCTATCCGGCTGACAGATCTACTCAGACTTGCTCACATCGGACAGAGCTTCAACTATAGCCTTTTAGACTCATATATACACTGTGGTGAGTAATGAGCTTCAGTCGATGCAACTCGTATGGGCTCATTGCTTGCATAGTCAAATAATATAGTCAGCCTCATACAGTTTGCTTATGAAATATGGGTGCAAATATTTAGTGAGAGACATCAGGGAAATAAATCGAATCATTTACCTGCGGTCAGAACCACCTATTGCTCAAATGAAGCTCTAACATTCGAAGGATATACAGCGTAAGATTGATGTAGTGGAAGACCTGCCTGGGAATGGCATAAGCGTATCATTATGTGAATCTAGCTATCCAAAGGAATGAGCAAAATGATTGATATACAACCATATTTTAAATACTCCAGCATATCCTTCTCCTCGTATACCACCGAGTCAGATCCTGAAACCACATGGAATCGAAATGAGTCGCACAAAAGAACTCTACAGCATTAAAGAATTAACTAGTCATTTATGCTCACATGAGTGTTATCAATAGTCTATTATTATGCTAATACGTCTTCTCATTCATTTTTTCAGCACTTAATGGCCTCAATGCAATGAGTGCTAAAGTAAGGGGACCCTGACGTACTAAATAGTCTTGGTGCATTCTGCACACTCATCTTATCTAATGTCGTTCGCCAAAACTTAACAGTCGTCCTTTGACGTAGTATGTGATTATACAGCCTTCTCTACACAGCGTGGTATCATCACCTTTTTGCTAGCACCACCTATTCTTCCGTGCTAACCTATACACTTTTATGATTCTCTATTTCAACTCTACCACTCAGCTCAGCATGTTCGGTTCTATTAGCTATTGTTGTTCATTGACAGTTTCTCAGCTTCATTAATCTCATTGATCTTTTTTCTCAGCTTCATTATTCTCATTGACATGTTTTTCTCAACTTCATTATTTCTCATGAAACCATTTTTCCTCATTCTCATTCTCATTCTCATTCTTCTCAATCTTAATTCTTCATTTTTCTCATTCTCATTTTTCAATCTTTATTCTTCTCAATCTTCATTCTTCATTTTTCTCCTCATTTTTCTTCTCATTCTTCTCATTCTTCTCATCTTTCTCATTCTTCTCATCATTCTTCTCCTCATTCTTCTCATCCTTCTGCTTTTCATTCACCTCATTCTTCTCATTCTCATTTTTCTCATTTTTCTCATTCTTTTCATTCTTCTTCTTCTTCTCATCCTTCTTCTCATCCTTTTCATCCTTCTTCTTCTCATCCTTCTTCTCATCCTTTCCATCCTTTCCATCCTTCTTCTTCTCTCTTCTCTCGAAAATCAGCTGGAGATTGAACTTTTCCAACTCCTTGTACCGCTCAACCACACTCATGCCAATATTGCTCTTGTAGCACTCGACAAGAACCAACTTGTCGTACTGCTTGAGGTCCACCACGTGGCCGTGCTCACGCCCCACGCTTTCCGCAACCATCCTGATGATGTCATCGCGCTCGAGCGCATTGAAGTTGCGCCGCGTCACCTGGACCGCATACCGCACGGGCTTCTGTCCCTCTTGGTGGAAGTGGGGGGCCATCACGCTTGCGGCGAGCTTGCGGAGCTCCGCTTCCGTTGGCGTGGCCAGTGACGTCACCGGCGAAAGCCGTTGCGTGTACCTTGTCGTTTTGAGCCCCAGCGCAGCGCTCGCCGCACAGACCCGTTGCACGAGTGCCGCGGGCTCAACGGGTTTCCGTGTCTTTATAAAGACCAAGCACTCGCAGTCGAGCTCTATGGGCGTGAAAAGCTCCTTGTGGCGTGTTTTGAGCCCGTCCACTTCCGCCTGGATCTGGTCCTCGATCGAAAGCTCGGTTTCTGGCTCCGCCACCGCCAGCCCATACAACTCTTCGGCCACTTCACTGAAGAGGTTCATGAGCTCCTTGCGGCACTGCTGTTCTTTTCCACGGTTGCATGTGGCGTAGATGCCCGAGGTGTTTGGGTCAAGAAAAGCACCGCC
>JACFYR010000059.1:0-20519 GCA_015708815.1 Kodamaea anthophila | reverse complement strand
AAAAAAAAAAAAAAAAAAAAAAAAAAGAGATAGGCCTTTATAGCTAATCTTAAGGATAGCTAGTCTTAAGGATAGCTAGTCTTGATATAGCTAGTCTTGATATAGCTAGTATTGATATAGCTAGTCTTGATATAGCTAGTCTTGATATAGCTAGTCTTGATATAGCTAGTCTTGATATACTAGTCTTAAGGATAGTTTTTGTCAAGATAACGTTTCTTCTTATCCAGGCTTTCATGGACAATAGCTTATGTCCTAAGGCTGGCTGAGCACCTCTATTTCAATTGAAGTGGATTTAAAATCTCCACGGCCTATGAATCCAATAGTTGGTCGAATGGCTTGCCAAAGTGTTCATAGAAGATTCAGGAACTGTGGCATAGGCTGTTATAGAGGTCAGATTACTGGTGGATCAGAAGGTTTTAAGCCTAACCTACCTACCCACTATAACCTATATACAATATATGAACCACGATTCAAGTCTCATCCGTTTACCTCTACCTAATATACAAATATCGATACAAGTCTCATCAGTTCACGAAAACGTCGTGTTAACCGAAGACGTATCTGGTTACATACTCAGTTGCCAGGTTATTGAGAATAGATACACTTTTCGGGTCTCACTCTACAACAGCTATACTCAGCATTAGGTAGTCCAGCTATCAAAATAAATGAAGTAATTAATGATCTTGTTGGTGTTAATTGGGATCTCAATTTATGTATTCTCAATATTTAGGATGGTGTGAATTCTTCAGGCTTGGACTTTTGGGCACCAGCCTCCAGGCAAATGGTGGCCAGACATATAGAGTAACTACGAGCGAAGCGAGTAGTGAGTAGGGTGGACTACCAGTGAACACGAGACTTCAGTACTTGATATTTCATCAAGTTGAGCAAACAAAATGAGGACAGTTCCTCGCATATCTTCACTCAGTTCGCTCATTTTCTATCTTATTTCGCAAAATTCGCTCAGTTCGCATCTAGGATGCATGCCGGTAAAAATCAAAATCATCGATATTTAGGGATTATCTCTGGGAATCGGTAGATTAAGAGTCAGCAGAAAAAGTTCAGAATATCCAGAAATGATAGGAAGGATCTTGAAACTTACATGTATGAAAAAGGATCTTGAAACTTACATATATGAAAAAGGATCTTGAAACTTACATATATGATCGAATCAAAAGAGGCATATACATAAGACAGCCTACCTCAATAAGTCTCGTTTGTGTTTTTGACTCCTCAATTATCGGCTGCCAACAAAGGCTAACGTTTAGCTTCTCAGTTCTTTACCAGCCATCGCTGGAGCAATTCCTACAGGGTAACAAGAATAGTTATGCCATAGAGGACATCTAACAGCCTCTATGTACATCAAACAGCCCTAATGAGGAATGATCGAAACACCCACAATAGTCGACATCTAAACATCCATAAAGACAGGGCATCTATTTTTTATCAGATACTTTATTGGATTTTATATACTTTGTCAATCAGTGATGGGACATATAATCATCCATAAAAGACAAAGGACATCTAAACACCACCAATAGTGAGGGACATCTTAAGTGGTTTATTCATACACTAGTTTACGTAAACTTGTCTCAAATGTCGGATATACACCTACTTGATAGTAGCCAGAGTGTGGTAAAGGGTAGTATTATATGCAGTACTTGGATGACGTCATCTGATGGCCCAGTCCTATCAAGCTACCAATTATCCATAAAGTTGATTTATGCAGTTGATTTATTACAGTTGATTTATTACAGTTGATTTATGGGCAGTTGATTTATTGAGGTTCATTTAGTGGTTTTTGGTGTGGTAGTATTCGTAGCTCCAAGCTTCGCTTGGGTAAGATTAGTTAGCACTAGCTCGCTGGGTGTTTTCTCGCTGGGTGTTTTCTCGCTGGGTGTTTTCTCGCTGGTGTTTTCTCGCTGGTGTTTTCTCGCTGGTGTTTCTAAGGTCCATATATTTAATGCTGTGAATGACCAACCCAAAACTGCTCCAAGCACCTGAAAGCCTTTGAGGTTATTGGTACCTTAAGTAATAATGAGCATCAGTCTAAATTTTACTATGGCTACCCATAAACAGAACTCTTCTGATACCCTTAAAAAAAAGAGAACTCTTCTGATACCCTTACAATAGAGAGTACTTCTGGTACCCTTACAATAGGAATACTACTTCTGATATCCTTACAATCAGAATACTACTTCTAACAACAGAGCCTTCACAGAGGACTTTTTTTTGAAATTAGAACTGTCATCGTTCTGAATCATTTAAAGTTGACTTCTTACCCCATTCAATCTCACTTCGTTCAAGTGAGTCAGCTCAATTGAATTTTGGATTAAATTCACTCGCTCTGAATTATTAAAGTTCACTCTCACTAATCCAATCTCACTTCGTTCGATTGTTATTTTAATCAGATACTATTGGTTTTTTGTATCTTTTTTCAGATCAACTAACTTTTTTATGATTCTTCTAACGGCAGACGTCCTCGGGCGAATTCTCGACCTCTTGGCCTTGGAGGACGCCATATCGCTTGTCCAGACGTGCAGAACGCTCCGCGCGCTCGTAGCGGACGAACACATCTGGCGCAGGCACTACTCCGCGCGCTGGAGCGTGTTTCACATCATGTATCTGTACGCGCAGCCCCAACGAGGCTTCTACCAGAAATGCGTTAAAATGGTGCGACAGGGCCGCGAAATAACAGCCACCGTGAAGAGGGCCAGAAAAAGGGAGAAGACAGAACCAAAGACGAATATAAATGAGAAAGCAAGAAGTGATTCAAATATAAATGAGAAAACAAATATAAATGAAGATTCAACTATAAATGGTACAGCTAATTCAACTTTAAATGGTACAACTAATTCAACAAATATAAATGATGATTCAACTATAAATGGTACAACTAATTCAACCACATCCACAAATTTAAATGCAAGCGATTCAACACCCATAAATGATACAAATGGTTCAACCAATAATTTAAATGATTCAAATAATTTAAATGGTTCCAATAATTTAAATGGTTCCAATTTAAATGGTTCCAATAATTTAAATGGTTCCAATAATTTAAATGGTTCCAATTTAAATGGTTCCAATTTAAATGGTTCCATAAATGGTTCCAATTTAAATGTTTCCAATTTAAATGGTTCCATAAATGGTTCCAATTTAAATGGTTCCATAAATGTTTCCAATTCAAATGGTTCCATAAATGGTTCCAATTTAAATGGTTCCATAAATGGTTCCATAAATGATTCCAATAATTTAAATGGTTCTAATTCAAATTTAAAAGGCTCTACTGCGGTCTTCTTTAAACTCCCAGGCACTCTTTGGAACATGAAACCCATCCCCTTCTCCCCAAACCTCCTCATAGTCCTTGCGGAAATGGTTGCACGGGAAAACCCCCTCGAACATGAGCCCGGATGGTTCCCGTATAAGGTTCCCCCCGAGATATTCCTCCTTCTCCGGGGCGCCACAGTCCAGCTCTTTAATGACAGGGCCTTGAACAGCCAGTTCAACGTCATACTAAGTGTTTCTGCAGTCTTGGACGAGGACTTTCCGTATTTCCTACCCATATGGTACGCGCTGCTCCGCAGATTGAACAAGAAATTCCGCGAGCGATTTCCCACCACAAAATTCACCAAAGGCGAGTATTTAAAGGCCGTGGCATGGTCAATCAATGCGGTTTTGCGGGAGGTGAACAAAAACAAAAAGATTGAGTTTCCGGAGCAAAAGTCCCTCGAAGACCTCAGCATGGTGCGTGTGGGCGCGGGGCTCGCGGTGGGGTCCCCTTTTGCGGTTGCGGGGCTCGCGCAGCAGGCCATGGGCATGTTCTGGGGCGCACACGACATCCACGTGGACGGTCACGAGCACGCCCCCACCTTCCGAGTCTGCAACGACTTTTTGCGCATTGACGACTCGCATTACGCCATCTTCACGTACTCCCAGCCCAAGCAGCGCTACACTGTGCTGGTGCTATCCAAAGCGGAGATATACCGGCACCTCCGGCGGAGTCTTCTGCCCTCGCGGATCTCGCAGATGCTTTCCCCCAGTGAGCTACGCGAGCACATAGAGAGGGAAGCGATGGGAACGAGCTCGATTTCGCGTCTGATTCGTCCGGTTTCGTACGTGTACTCCATATCCCCAAATTATGTGGGATTTTATGTAGATCGTCCGCGCTGTATAGATACCTTGTTCACTTCGGAGGTGCTTTGCCCTATGGATCGTGATAAAGACCCCATGATTGGGTCGTTTGTCTTCCATGCTCGGCAGTCCGTGTACGGGCTTGTGATTGATGTGGATGAGGGGCTTCTCCGGGTGTTTACGCACCAAAACAACGTGGCATTCTACAGAAAATCAAGCGTTGAGGGGGTGGAAAAGTGTATCCATCTTTTTAGTCCGATTACATTGGCATACTTTGGGGTGGTGTGGTAAAAAAGAAAAAAAAAAAAAAAGAAAATAGCATAAGCATTCAGCCATTGATGACATTCATCAATGACAGCATACAGCATTAACATTAATATAACACATTATAATGACATAATCGAAATCTTTCATACAGGTGTTTTCTTATTCATCCTGTATCCTGATCAATTATACACTCACTTTGATGGAGGTAATCCCTAGTTATCTGGATTCTGTAGAGGAAATAAAAAGAACTAGTGCGGTGTCAATATAGATGTAGCGGTCATTTGAACCAGATCAGCCAAATTTGGATAGGCCAAGGTCGAATGTTATGGTACATAGGGTGAGTAGATATATAGATGATTAGGGATGGTTTAGGGAGGTGCTTCAGAATAGATGATTAGGGAATAGATTTTTAGGGAATAGATGATTTAGGAAATAGATGATTAGGGAGATGCTTTATAGATGCTTTAGGGAGAAGCTTTATAGATGATTAGGGAGATGCTTTAATTGAATAGCTGCTACTCTAGGCTCAATGCTCAATGTACAATGCAAATATACTTGACAATCTCAATATGCTATACTTAATATACTCAATAGTCTCATATGCTACTCATTATACTCTAACACGCCGAACACTGCTTCACTCGAGTTCTCATGATTGCCAGCCTGCTAATAGATGATTAGGGAGATGATTAGGGAGGTGCTTTAGGGAGGTGCTTTAGGAAGATGCTTCAATAGATGCTTTAATAGATGCTTTAGGAAGATACTTTAGATGATGCTTTAATAGATTCTTTAGAAATAGATTCTTAAGGTGCTTCTTTGGTTCTTCTTTAGGTTGAAAAGTCTTTAATAGGGGTTAGCAAATGTGGTTTCTCTTCTCTCGTCTATGATGGAGTATGGTATGTCTTGCTCCAATTAGGAACTGGCTGAAAAATTGTCAATCAGCTGTAGGAGTTGAGAGGCAATTAACTTGGTAGAGCGATTGCATCCGCTTTCGGGTACGAAATGGTGCACCAATTTTGCTACGCTTGTAATGTACTTTCATTGTTCGTATTCTATTGGACATTCTAGATGATTCATACTTTAGTTAGACGACTTATCTCTATAACATTTCTAGACGATTCATACTTTAGTTAGACGACTATCTCTATATCTCAGATTCACCTAAATTCAGCCAGTGCCTGGATGCACCCCAAAGGGTGGTATTATATGCAGTACTAGAATGACGTCACCTGATGGCCTGACTAGAAGCGATACAAAGTCATTGGACCAACAATTTTCCTCAATTGTGAGACTGTAATTGTCCAAAGTCAACAGATCATTATGTTCCAAAGCGAGTGAGATTCTAGATATCATTATGTTCCGAAGCGAGTGAGATTATAGACATCATCATTCCTCACTCTTTGTGAGTTCAATTTCAAGATTATTAGATTACTCAACATTCGTGAGTGAGATTATAGATATCATCATTCCTCACTGTGAGTTCAATTTCGAGATTAGATTACTCAACCTCGCGAGTGAGATTCTAGATATCATCATTCCACTCGCGAGTTCGTAACTCCCAACAAATCATATACTCGCTTCGCGAGTATATTATTCCAGATGAGTTCTCAGCCTGATCTGATTCAATCGTTCGAAGACTACATATAGCATATTTTGTCAAACAGTAATCATTCGGAATGATTACACCATCGTAGCAGATCGGCCCATAGCTGTCTGTCACAAAAGAAGCTATTACGAGCTGCGATTGGATACTGATAGGTATGGTAGGTACACTTGTGTAGAGTAGCAATCTAGAAGGACTCAAATATACTGACTATATAATCCCAGTGATATGAATATCATGAATATCTCAGTGAATCTAGTGATATAATCCTAGCGATATGAATTCAGTGATATCCTAGTGATGAATAATCCTGACAACGAATAATCTCAGTGAATCCTAGCGATATGAATTCAGTGATATCCTAGTGATATGAATTTAGTGATATCCTAGTGATGAATAATCCTGACAACGAATAATCTCAGTGAATCCTAGTGATATGAACTCAGTGATATGAATAACCTAGTGATATCCTAGTAAATATAATCCTAGTGATATAATCCTAGTGATATGAATTCAGTGAATCCTAGTGATGAATACGAATAACCTAGTGAACCCTGATATCCTGACGCATTCTACTAGGCGTTATACCCGCTTGGCATCGGATTTAATCACCATGCATTTTGTGGCCCGTTGCTTTGGAAACAGCCGATGTCCACATTCCAGGAGCCATAGAGCATTCAAAGAACGTGATTGGAAGTTGTGGGTATGTAAAAACGCCTGATATAGCAGCTACGGCTCAGAGAATTTTCACTGTATTCATACGTATATTCTTCTTAGGACACCGCTGAGCATTAGTGATAATAATCAACAGCTCCTTGTTAAATACTCGCCTACTTAAATCTTACTGATATTACTAGCTTACTGATATTGCTTTATTTAGACACCGCAGTTCGCTGAGCATTTGCAGTGCTTAGCACTCTTCGCAGTGAGCGAAGCGACTGCAAATACTAACTCACGATTAGATTACTAGCTTTCTGATATTGCTTTATTTAGACACCGCAGTTCGCTGAGCATTTGCAGTGCTTAGCACTCTTCGCAGTGAGCGAAGCGACTGCAAATACTAACTCACTATTAGATTACTAGCTTTCTGATATTGCTTTATTTAGACCGCAGCTCGCTGAGCATTTGCAGTGCTTAGCACTCGCAGTGAGCTTCGCTCACTGCTAGAATGCTCACTTACTGATATTACTAACTTTCTGATATTGCTTTATTTAGACACCGCAGCTCGCTGAGCATTTGCAGTGCTTAGCACTCTTCGCAGTGAGCGAAGCTCACTGCTAGAATGCTAGCGCTGCATGCTAGCTCACTGTTAAATACTCGCCTACTTAAAATTGTTATCTTTGATATTACTAGCTTACTGAAAGGGTCTGGGCCTATCAGGTGACGTGATTCTAGTACTGCATATAATACTACCCTTTTCGGTAATAACACGCTGGCTAACTAAGTATTTTTTTTAAGTAGGTGTATTTCCCGAGATATTAAGTAAGAGATAAGTTTACGTCTGAACTGAAGTGTACGAATCCTGACACTTACTAATATTTTGCTTTATTTAGACACCGCAGTCGCTGTGCAACTGCAGTGCTTTAGCACTCTTCGCAGTGAGCTTCGCTCACTGCTAGAATGCTAGCTCACTGCGGAAAATTCTTATATTAGGACACCGCAGTTCGCTGAGCATCAGTGACAATTAACAGCTCGCTCCGCTCGCTGTAATTCGTCACTATGCTAGCTCACTGCTAGAATGCTCACTGATACTACTAGCTTTCTGATATTGCTTTATTTAGACACCGCAGTTCGCTGAGCATAGTGACAATAATTAACAGCTCGCTCCGCTCGCTGTCAATTCGTCACTATGCTAGCTCAATGCGAAATATTCTTATATTAGGACACCGCAGTTCGCTGAGCATTGCAGTGCTTAGCACTCTTCGCAGTGAGCTTCGCTCACTGCTAGAATGCTAGCACTGCATGCTAGCTCACTGCGAATATTCGTTTTCTATTACGCCAAACTCTTAATACTCTGCTGCAACGAAGTCACAGGCCCCAACGCATTCTCCTGGTTGTCGAAATGCTTGGCCTCAAGCATGTTCCACTCCTCCTCCTTATCATTATAGTGGCCAAAAATAACCCAGAACAAGCATCCCGCAATGAAACAGGCCACGGCCAATCCCGTATATGTCCAGACCAACTTGGGGTCCTTGGACGTTGGCGACAAGGCGATTCCCAAAGCGGAACCAAATGCGTTTGTGACCAAGAAAAGTGACATGATGAAGGATTTCATGCTGACGGGTGCTTTTGTGTAAGCATATTCCAATCCGGTAATGGATGCAAAAATTTCTGACAAGGCAATGAGCACGTATGCAGGAACCTGGATGGCCACATGGACGTGGTTTGGGGTGTTTTTGTACTGGGCCGCGCACTTCAACGGGTGGTCGTAGCAGGGCCCTGCCTTGTAGATGTAGTGCTGCAAGACTGCGGCGTAAATCATGGACCCTGAGGCAAACATAAAGCCGAAAAAGATCTTGGTGATGGCCTTGAATGGCGTGAAGCGGCGGATGAGGGGGTAAATGATTCTGTTACAGATTGGAATGAAGACAATCACCGCAATAGTGTCGATGGCCTGGAGGAAATCGTTGGGGAGGCCGTGGGTCTCCATCTGGCCAGCCTGCGAAACAAAGTTGTTGAGCATCTGTCCGTACACCAACCAGTAAATTGGGTAAAAGATGAAAACTTTACAAGCGTAAATGGCTCTGCGCACCTCCTCCACAAATTGGTCGTCCCAAGGGAAGGTTTTGTCTGGGTTCAACGAGGGCTTGGCGGCATCGAGGTTGAATTTGTTAATGATGGCAATCCCAGCACACTTGAAGGACTTGTTGATGACTTTATCGCCCACAGGAACCTTGACGTACTGGTTGCGGCCAAGAACCAAGGTGAGGGGAGCAATGAAGAAAAAGCAAAAGGGAAGCAAGAACGCAGCCCAGAACCCAATGTTGTGCTCCATCTCGGTCGTGGCAATGATGGACAAGGACCCAATGTTGATCATGAGGTAAAAAAACATGAAGACGTTCTGAATAGTCATGTTGGGGTCCTGAACGACTTTTTCGCCAGACTTCAAGTACTTGATCACAGGCTTGGTCTTGGGGATCTGGTCGGCAATCAAGGGCGAAACATTCGACTTGACACCACCCGTGGCAATGCCAATAATCACAATGGCCGTGGCATAGCCTCCCAACGCAGTGGTCTTGCTAGTGATGCTCGGGATGGACGTCACAAAAAGAATGAAGATTCCTACAATGTAGATACCCACCGACACGGAAACCGTCTTGTACTTGCCCCAGTAGGTGTCTGCAACCCACCCGCCCAAAATCGGGGTCACATAGCACCAAAACTGGAAAAAGTACGACAAGGCCGTGGCTCCGCTCTGGTTCAACTCAAGCGCTCCCTTGGGCGTGTCGTTGGGGCCGTTTTGCATGTAGTTCTGGAACGGAGCACTCAACCCATAGTAGGAAAAACGCTCGGCCAACTCAACAATAGCAACCAACCAACACGACATGGGGATCTTCTCAGACACATGCCGGAGCGTCTTCATCTCCTCCATCGTGGGCTCCCTGCCTTCGTCCTCGTGCGACGACGCGTTGTACGACTGGGCCTCTTCCTGCTTGGTCTCTTCCTCGGGTTCTCTCTTTTCTAACGACATACTGGTTTTCTGGGGGTGGGGCATCTTATATACTGGCTGCAAAAAAAGAAATACCATCCACCAAATTTTCTCTGCAGATAGATCTCTATCAGCGAATGGGTGATCGCCTGTGGCATTTGGGTTTGTGTCGTCCCATTTGGGTAATTCACGGCGCGTTTTGAGCGATGCTTATGTGTATCGGTTGTTTTACACGGCATTGTAGCATAGCGCAGCTACAACATAGCGCAGCTATGTTGTAGGTAGCTATGTTATAGGTATTCTATGTTATAGCTGCTATCTGCTATCCTCTATCTCTATCTCTATCTCTATCTCTATCTGCTATCTTCTACCATCTCTCTATCCTCTCTCCCTCTCCTCTATCCTTCTCCTCTCTCTATCTCCCTTTCTCTTTTATCTCTCCTTTCTCCTCTCTCTTTTATCTCTCCTCTCTATCCCTCCCCTCTCTCTCTCTCTCCTCTTTTCCTTCTTCTCTCTTGCTTAGGGCTCAGCCCGCATCTTGACATTTTGTGTCACGAAAAAATAGTGCCAGATGGCACCACATATCCGTAGAAGAGCCCTCATAGAATCCTCGTGTTCTCAACAAACATTTCTCTTTCTCTCTTATTTCTCATCTTATTGTATTCTCATCCTTTCCTCATCTCATTTCTCTTGTATATTCCTTGTTCTTCTCATTCTTTCTTCTTTTCTCATTCCACACGGCTGACCGTGCCAGTAGACGGCATCTTGTCTTGGCATACCATTCCACGGAATATCACGCTATGCGCCCGTTCCGTCCAACTCTAATTTCTGACCGCGCTTATTCGCCCCGCAATTGCCGTGCGTAGCAGAGCACAATAGTATACAAACCATTCCCCGCCATCAAAGTGGTCCAATCCGAGGACAAAAACCTGTATACATATAGACTGTCGTTCTCATACTCAAAAGACCTCAATAGTTCTCACATTCACCATACATGCTCTACTTGTCATGCTCTACTTGTCTACTGCCTATACACTGACTACTGACCCGTTCCTTAAATTCCTAAATTCTTCAAGCTTGAACATGTTCCCCGCTTCATTCCGTTGGAAAATATGATTCCGCGAGGGTCCTATGTGGTCTCCATGCCAGAAGCTTCGAATGGACACCTAGTAAGATGTTTTTGTTTGAATGCTAATGAAATGAAAACTGCCGAAATGGTGTATTTTTGTATATGCAGGATTGACTCGGGTATTCCGTCCTTGGAATTACATGCAGGACGAAATGATCTCTGGATAACCTGCTGGCTGTATAGCGTAGCCAGCTTGACCAGGGAGAGCTCTCCAGCAATCCAGCAGTCATATCAACTCTCATACCCAATAATGCGTTACCTGCCTCTATTATGCTCATTCTTATGGTTCATGATCCAACCTGGTAGTTTTTATCAGTTGCACTTATGCATTATCAATGACGGGTCCTCTTTTCTTGTACTGCCAACTCTCGGACTCTCGTACTCTCGGACTCTCATACGCTTTTCCGATCCACAAACCTAGCGTTTCTTTTTCCCCACATCCTAAAACGTTTATTGTTAAGCCCCATAATCGAATGTTCGCAGAATTGTAGACATATTTTGAGCAGCAGTGAGGGCGAATTAACACAAGTGAATTACCTCACGAAGATTCTTGCATCAAGTGCTAAACGAGAACTTAATTTGAATCATTTTCATCGTGTACATACAAGCAAAGTGTGGAAGTATTTCCAATGAACAAGGAGTATTAGTTTGCTTGCTCAGTATTAAGTGAGCAACAGTACAGGGAGTATTAAGTGAGCAACAGTACAAGGAGTATTAAGTGAGCAACAGTACAGGAGTATTAAGTGAGCAACAGTACAGTATTAAGTACTGAGCAACAGTACAAGGAGTATTAAGTGAGCAACAGTACAAGGAGTATTAAGTGAGCAACAGTACAGTAGTATTAAGTGAGCAACAGTACAGTATTAAGTACTGAGCAAGCAAACTCACAGGGAGTAATAAGTACTGAGCAAGCAAACTACTTTTTTTTTATCATACTTTATTGGGTGTATATACTTTGTACAATCTATAAAACCCCTCCTCGATATTCCTAGCCATCTTCGCTCACCGCGAGAACACTTCATCATGAGCTAATGACTACTCATATGTAGATAATTCATGCTGAATTCTTGAGTCGACGCCCTATGTAGTCGAAGAATGCCAATCATGATACCCATAGAAACATGAAGCCAATATGAATACCATTTAGCAGAAACGTGTTTGCCAATCATGAATACCCTTTAGCAGAAACATGTTTGCCGAGAGAATACCATTTAGCAGAAACGTGTTTACCGAGAGATACTATTCATCAGTCTTACTGTTGCTATCGGGCCTGGAGTAGCTTTATTTATTTGTACGTTTGAGGTCCCCAATCGAGATGACTCCTGCTTACGTCAGCACATACTCTATGATTTCGGGCTCTATGGATGTTTACTGGATAACAGCAGTACTCAACTGTTAAATAGATTGAAGACACCATTCTAGGCTGTGGTATCCAGACACAATTATAGGGTGTGGTCCAGACACAATTATAGGCAATCAGCAGGAACAAACAATAGATTTATATACACATTAAAACGTTAAAAATCTTATTTCTTAGGAAACTTTCTCTTTATCTTTTCATCATACGAATATGCCGATCTACCTACCATTAAATAGGTGTGGTTATCGTTACTGGTGAATTCATAATAGGCGTTTGTTCTTTCGGCTAGGCGTTAGCTATGGTGCCATGCCTTCTCCGGGTAATCTATGCCCTCTTCACTCTGTGTCCAGGAGTATCACGTCGTGCACGCCAATCCTTATTACGAGATTCTCGTTTCACTGTAATCTCAAATCCTCTAATTCGATATTACAGTCTCATTGATTAAGTAAGTTGTAACAGAAATACTACATCTAATCACATCTTGGTGTCTTTGTTTCATATTCATGTCCAAAGTATGGCAATCAACAATGGCTTCCAATACCTGATATTAGGGCAACAGTACAAAACCAAGCCGAGAATATCTGTATGGCTGTTCAGACCTCTTTAAGAATGGTGTAAGACTGCTCAGCAAGGTATTCTTTTATGGTTCAGCGCGCATACAAAGGTCTATGTTCGTTTATTGAACCAGTTGCTCGCTCAGGTTATGCTTCTTATGCTTAAATCACTATTAGGATAAACCTGAGCGAAGTGAAGGTTTATGCCTACATGAGACTGAAATAGTACAAATCGAGGAATATCGAGGAAGGGGTTTTATATAGAGATTGTAAAAAGTATATGAAACACCCAATAAAGTATATCTGATTAAAAAAACAAGGAAATTGATCTCCCGTGACATTTGTATGAAGAGGCTATCCCCGGCAACCATTATTCCTTAGAGTGAACATGGAAAGAAAAACCCCGATCTCGATTCGTGTTTTGTCTTGTTTCAAGATTGTAAGATAAGAAAAGTTATCTATAGAGACAAAAGCTGATCACCCTACTAATATTTACAAGGCAGAGCAATCTGGATTCAAACAGTGGGATTTTCCATATTTTGCAAAGATAGATACCTTATCAGGGCATCTGAACACCCAATATAAAAGACACCCAATATTGAACATTTAAAGATATTTAGTGACATCTCTTCTCCTTCTGTAGAATTGGTCTGTTAAATTCAAGATCTATGACTCTGGATGTGCAACTAAGGAGGGCCAGATGACCCATACCGTAATAGAAAGCTCATGCAGTGAGAAAAAAATCAGCACTGGTGCCTTGGTGCAAAGAGCAGGAGTTTTCACCCGTGGTATTCACATCAATTGAACAGAAATCCTCTAATTTAGTCATCAGGTAGACTAAATCAAGGCTCAGATTTCTAACCATGCCTGTTAGAAAAAGTATCAAGAGACTGAAGACTCAGGAATGGCTGATCGGTATTGAGCTTTTTGTAAATTATGGAATTTTGTACCAAAATTACAAAATTTATACTGAAAGAGTATACCACCAAATTAGACTTTCAAGATGACCCCTTGTCCAAAAGCGATACTCTGATAAAAATGGCAGAGTTTTGTGCATTTATTAATACAATACAATATCTTCAATTTAGTGGGAATTGTAATGCCAAAATGACAGTAGCTAATTCAACTACCAATTACTGAGGAAAACTATAAATAGCAAACCTAGTGAGCCAAAAGATATGAAGAACAGTGAGCGAAGCGAACTGTTATTCAATTCCAGAAATAATAGTGAGGAATAATCAATAGAAACCGTGTGTATTCCAGTAATAATTCATAAAACGTGAGTATTTCAGTTTAATAGAATCGGAATACGTAAGGGATAACATTTCGCTCACCGTTATTCTGCTCCAACAGCCTCAAACCGATTTGCGTCCCACCAATTTACTTTAGCTTAAATTTGTAATTATTCAGATGTGTACCCCACGTAGCTCCTTAATTGCCAGACCACCCAGTAAAGATAGGCTAGTCTAATGAGTGGTGAAATTCCAAGATTCTAGATGTCCTTGTGGTCTAGATAGTCTTCTGGCTATCGATTATTTCTCCCAATTAGAAGTTCTCCCAATTAGAAGTATTAGACTGCCGTGCATAGTACTAACTCCTAAAAGAGTGTCAGATTGGCATGTGGCATATTGAATTTCCCAGACAAAATATCTGCCTATCCCATCTATTTCTTCAATCACCATACTTGTACTTTTTGTCAGTACTGATGATTGTGCTTACAACAGGCCATTGGCTTGATTATCGTTCGACTACTCAATGGACGAAGAATTGAATGAGATTGATCGGTCAATTCGTTTCACGAATCACACAATCCACCAATT
Organism: Kodamaea anthophila; assembly: GCA_015708815.1. NCBI lineage: Eukaryota > Fungi > Ascomycota > Pichiomycetes > Serinales > Debaryomycetaceae > Kodamaea > Kodamaea anthophila. The sequence continues at coordinate 6,006 of JACFYR010000059.1, read as the reverse complement.
TCAAAACTTACTGTCTAGATTTCTATTTCGTTGATTCATTCATCCTATCATTTCTTTTCTCTGTGCGCCCAGTTCTCAAATCAGCCACAGCTAGTCTCAATCATCACTTGATGACTCAATAAGACCTATAGATTCTACTGAACTCGTCAAGCATTTAATCGAGACTAATTCAGATTCGAATAGTCGACTGAATGGTGAACTAGCACTGTACACTTAATTGATCTAAATGTACTGGCACACTTAATTCAGTCTCTCACTCATACACTTAATTCAGTCTCTGTCACCGTTAACTACACTTCAATAGAGTCCTTCGAATAGTAACGGTAATTCAATTCTTTTTCATACATACCCAGTGTGAATGTTGACAATCTCGCAGGTATGGTTTCGCTTAGCCCACTTTCCATTGGGTTATGATTTCCAACATTTGCTTCAGTATGAATTCAGGATACGGTTGCTCAAGCAGTCGAAGTATTACTTGGCACGGTTGGTGCTTCATATAGGCACTGCAACACAGAAAAAGTGTTCTTGAAATACACCCTTCGTGAGTCGGGGCTGTAGCATGTATTAGCTCTAGAATTCTGCTTTATGATGGTTTCCTGGCATTTGGACTCTTAATCTACAGTGGCTGCAAAATTGGTCACAAACTGCCCAACAGTAGAACCTTGATATATCGAAGTGACGAGAGTCATTTTGCCTAGTTTCAAACGATCATGAGATATCTGGTTCATCCTAGTCTCGAGGGAGGTGAAGAGAATATGATATACCGAACCATGAGAATAGTAATTTGTGAAAGGATGGGAATAGACAAACAGAACCTGGAAAGCAGGAATCGACAAGCCACCGACCGAGTCTTCTTTCGGGAGACATCGAATAGTCACCGAGTACCCCATGGGGAAAAGTGAAGGGACATCTAAATTTAGAATACCATAATCTGGGAACGTAAACTCCCGCATAGATAGGGACATATAAATCCCCCATAGATAAGGGACATTTAACATCCAATAGCGATGGGACATCTAAATATAGGATATATTAATGAGGGTCATCTAAACTCCTCCATAATTAGACATCTAAACACTCCATAATGGACATCCAGGGCCTAGCGAGATCCTTGGTGGGACTCAGCACAACGATACCTAAATCCCTACGTGATGAAGTAAGCGATTGAGCCTAGTCCCAAAGGTATTTCAGAGAATGGAGAAGGCGAGAAACGCATATTTTGAAGGGGATCCGAACAAACATGTCAGAGAGAAATAGGACATTCACGTCAAACACACCAACTCACAGAGCGAACGAGGTGGGTTGGTTATGATTCTCACAAAGACCTCACTCACCGTGCAAAGTCAAACTCGAAGAAACTCACCAAGCGAAGCGGGGTGAGATTTTTTAACCCCAACTCCCCCAAATCACTGAGCCAACTCCCTCGCTTCAATTCACGTCAACTCAAAAAACTCACCAGCGAAGCGAGGTGAGTTTTTTAACACTAACTCACAAATAACTTAGCAACTCCCGCTCGCTCGGTAGAAATTACTCACAAATAACTTAGCAACTCCCTCGCTCGGTAGTTGGAAATACTCCCAAATCACCTCACAAGGGACATCTAAACACCCGTACCGCAATAGTATTCACAACTCGCGACTCTGCCTCTCTGAACTAGAGTCACAGCTCATGTGAGCATTTCGATTTATGCAGCTCTCGCTGCTTGAATCTCCTTCAATTATTTACGACCGCTCACTCTGCTAGATATTCCACTATTCAATTATTCAGCCGGCTGCTAGAGGTACTGATTCTAATTATTCAGATCTCTTCTCCCTTACTCTCTGCTTATTATATTCTTCAATTTGCGACTCGCAGTTTCTACTGAAACTATTCAGATTGCTATTCCAGCTCGCTTGCTCTGCTTGTCAATTCATTCAATTCAGCTCGCTTTCGCTCAATAAATTTTTGGGTGCAAATTTGGCCCATTGATTAACGATCAACGAGGGAAGAGGTGCCAGGGAACTGGAAATCATAGGGAATGGCGTGTGTAGAGGAAAAGTGATAACTGAAGAAAAGCAGGAAGCGAAATGCAAAAGAAAAGTCATCACAACCAGCATTATGATTGGTGAGAAGTCGTAATTTCCATCAGTAATGAGGTTTGAGTTAGTGTATTCAATCTAACGGAGATTAACGCAATCTTCCTATTAATCGAACAAGTGATGTTTTATGGCGCAGAGTCTATTCATTACAAATCAAACCCTGTGATGGAGGAGACTTTTTGTGTCCCTGTAGTTGCAGGCAAGAAATTAGTGCTGACTAAATGCTGAATAATCCTAGTAGTTATTTAATCAAATCTCTGTTCACTTGTTAGACATAATTGGTACTACCAGTCAAAGTCTAATTTGCCTTTTAATCATTGACTCTTAATCTGACACCAACAATTCAATTCCACCCTTGAACAGTCGTAAAATCTGACTGACAACCCTTTGGAAGCCAGTGATTGTGAGGAACAGCAATTACTTAAGAACGATCAGTGCCATGAGTTTCTGCCAGCGGAATGCAGAAGTCAATCAACTACTCTCAGTATAATTTCAGTTCGATGGAACTCTCTACTTGATCTCAGGAATGTACATACTTAACGTTCAGTGTAAACAACGGTTTATGACCTCGCTTGATAGGTGAGAACTGAGGAGTTTCATCGCTTGGTGGGTTGTTTTAGCTCAAACACCAACTCACCGAGCGAAGCGAGGTGAGTTGCATCAACATTATCCAAATTCACAACCACAATATCAACACAAAATCTAAACAATTAGCACCTTCAGCAAGGGGACAACTAGCAAAAATGGCCTTGCTCCTCGGTGAGTTTTTCGGTAAGTTGATGGGACAAGGTCAACTCAAAACTCACCTCGCTTCGCTTGGTGAGTTTTTATTTTGCAGTCACTGCCATTCTAGACTAGGTACTAACCTCAATGAAATGGATCAATCGATACCTACAGATCTCAGAAAAATCTCAGTATCCATGCTGCCTGTGATTTTTATTCTACACAAATTTGCAGCCAGTCACGTGATTCCCACATGGTTAAGCCAATATGATTTGGCACTCCTTTACGGAAAGGAGAGTGTCAAAAACAAGTGCATAAAAACCCTCATTGATCAAGTTCCCCTCTTGCTGAAGCTACATTTTCAAATCACCAGCTCAACTCAGATACTCATTCTAATCCGCTACTCAACCTTTATTAATACACCCATTCGGCTTAAAAAGCCTCATAGAGTAATTGTCTATCTGATTTGTTCGGGTTCATACGAGATATAAAAGTTCAAGTGAGAGTGCACAGTCGAGTGAGTGAGCGTGCGAGAAAAGTAGACATGATTGTATCGCTTCGTGATTGAGTTTCATTGGGTGACAATCACGTGGGCGAGCGAGGAAAGTAGACACAATTCAACCGAACGGAGAATCCTTTGTGCTCGAACTCACGTGGATATTTAGTCATCGTTGCTTGAGGTACCTGATACTCACCGAGCGAAACGAGGTGAATTGGTAGGACAATTCGCGTTAACTAAAAAATCTCACCGAGCGGAGAGGTGAGTTTCATCGCTCGTTCAGTTGGTACTCACCGAGCGAAGCGAGGGGAGTGAGAGGAATCACGTCAGTTCAAAAAAACTCACCAAGCGAAGCGGGGTGAGTTTTTTAACACCAACTCACCTAGCGAAGCGAGGTGAGTAGGAGATAATTCCCACAAATCGCCTCACACTCACCGAGCGAAGCTCGGTGTGTGAGGAATCATGTCAACTCGAAAAAACTCAAGTCGCTTCGCTTAGTGAGTTTTTTAACCCCAACTCCCTCGCTTCGCTCGGCGTGTTAGAGGAATCACATCAACTCAAACTCACCTCGCTTCGCTCGGTGAGAAATAACTCCCAAATCACTAAGCCAACTCCCTCGCTTCGCTCGGTAGTTGAAAATAACTCCACAAATCACTCCCTCGCTTCGCTCGGGAGTAATTTGTTATGTCCAGTATCCCGGCAACAAAAACTCCAACTTCTGCACCACCTCCCTATTCACCCCCCCACTCCCCGTCAGCACCGCATACCTCATCAGCCCCCTCAAATCCTCCCCAATCGTCTCCCCAACAAACGCCTTAATCAACTTCTCCGCCACCACCGCGGCATTCGCCGAGTTCGCCTTCAAATTGCCCACCACCGTCTCGACCGTCACCGGCTCCTCATTCTCGTTCCACGAGTCGTAGTCCGTAGACATGCAAATCATCTGGTAGGCGATTTCCGCCTCCCTGGCCAACTTGGCCTCCGGCAAAACGCTCATATTGATGACAGACCCCCCCCACGCCCTGTACAAGCGGCTCTCGGCACGCGTGCTGAACGCAGGACCCTCCATACAAACCACCGTGAGGTCGTCCTTATCGCTGGCGTGGAAAACAGCCTCGCCCGCCAAGTCGCCACTGGAAATGGTTTTTTTGACAAAGTCGTGCAACCGCTTGTCAAAGGGGTCGCCAAACATGGCGTGGGCCACAAAGCCGCGCTCGAAAAACGTCGCGGGCCTGATGCCCTTGGTGCGGTCAATGATTTGGCTCGGCAAAACAAAGTCGCGGGGTTTAATCTCCGCCTGGAGCGAGCCCACCGCGCTAAACGCCACGATCGCGCGCACCCCAAGCGACTTGAGCGCGGCAATGTTGGCCCGCGACGGCACGTCCAGCGGGAGCAATTCGTGGTGCTGGCCGTGTCTCAGCAAAAACGCCACCGGGACCCCGTCGTCCGTGTGCGCAATGGTTATGGGCGCCAGCGGGAGCCCCCACGGCGTGGGCACCGTCAACAGCGCCACCGCATGGACGTGGGGGAGATTATAGAGACCGGTCCCCCCAATGATAGCGAGGGCAGGTGCCGGGCCACTGTATGTGGACGGGAGCGACGTGGTGGTGGATTCTCTGTGGAGCGACATGGAGAAATGAAATACGATTGAATATAAATAGAGGTAAACGTGGGATAACGTGGGATAAACGTGGGAGGGTGTAAAGAGAATAAATAATAGATGAGAGAAAGAATAAGGAAGAATGAGGAAGAATGAGAGGAAGAGGAAGAATGAGGAAGAATGAGGAAGAATGAGGAAGAATGATAGGCAGTCGAGAGAGACAGGAGAGACGGGAGAGTAGGGCTGGTAATGATTACTGAGCCACAGTGCATTACTAATAATTAAGGGTAAATTAGCGAATACAAGTGGGATAATAAAAATAGGTAATGTATTGAGTCCATAAATAGGTACCATGAGAATAATAAGTAAATGGTACCATATAGAATAATAAGTCCATAAATGGTACCATGAGAATAATAAGTCCATAAATGGTACCATGAGAATAATAAGTAAATGGTACCATATAGAATAATAAGTCCATAAATAGGTACCATGAGAATAATGAGTCCATAAATGAGGTATAGTATGGTATTCCTGATTGTTACCAATGATAACTACACTGAGCAGATACAATCATCGAGCGAAGCGAAACAATCATTGAGCAAAGCGATACAATCATCTCGCTTCGCTCGATGATTGTCAACCAATGATAACTACACTGAGCAGATACAATCATCGAGCGAGGCGATACAATCATCGAGCAAAGCGATACAATCGAAATGATAGTCCAGCACTATTGGATACTCACCTAGTCAGTACTACTCAGACTTTACTCAGACTACTCAGACTCCTGACATCGTGAGTCTTGACTGACCTAGGCACACTAGATAGGCTTGTATATAAGAATAGATTAGTTGATAATTCAGATCTTGGAGATCTATAAGGGGTACCGAAGTGAAGTTTGATGGTTTGTCTCGACTCTTTCATTTGGCTTGAACTTTGAATAATCGAGCGAAGCGAGATTATTCTTGGCTAATCGAATATCGAGCGGAGCGAGATATTCTCAGATACTCTCACTCGAATAATCGAGCGAAGCGAGATTATTCTTGGCTAATCGAATATCTCGCCCCGTTCAATATTTTCAGAATACTCTCACTCGAATAATC
>JACFYR010000015.1:251828-348601 GCA_015708815.1 Kodamaea anthophila | reverse complement strand
CCCCCCCCCCCTCGCCGCTATCATAAACGCATTCTTATACAACCCAATCACCTCACTCAACACCTCCCCATCCAGCACCCTCCCCTCCACAATATCCCCCAACCGAGTATCCAACTGCCTTCTCAAGAAGGGCTTCGACAAGGACAAATCGAAATCCAACCTATCCAAACCCTCTACTAGCCCCATACCCAACGGAGTCGGGAGAAGGTAATCCACCGAGCCCAGTTTCTGCTTGACGATATAATTGCGCAGCATCACCTTTTCAATATGATCAGCAATGGTAGCATCCGTCCCTATCCCGTTTGCGTCCATCAACGCAATTAACTCCGTCTCCGTCATGTGTTTTGGGGGACTGGTCTGGCCGTCCTTCATATACGCCTTAGTCACAGGCACCTTTTGGCCCACCGAGAACTGGGGAAGCTTTTTCGACGACTCCCACTTGCGGTAGATAAACACTTCAAGGTAGTTCCGTTCCAAAACCGTTAAGCCCGAGGCTGAAAACCGTTCTTTTCCCCATTCTACCGTCACGGAAGACTGCGTGCCCACTGCGTCGGTCGAACAGCACGCGAGAAACCGCCTCACCACATACTCATACACCTTTTTCTGGTCTGCGGTCTCCAACACGTCTAGCGAGACATAGTTTACTGGGTGGATTGGGGGATGGGCCTTGTCGTCGTTGGACCCCCCGCGAGGAGGAGAAAAGCGGTTCCCCGTGAGATTGGCCGCATACGCGCCCCACCGGGCATCCTGGGTGTGTTTTGCAATGAGTGACGCAAAGTCCATGCCTGAAGGGAAGCGATTTGTCTCGGTACGCGGATACAGGATATAGCCCTTATTATATAGACGTTCAGCAGCGTCGAGGGCCCGTTTGGCCAGCATTTTGAAGACCCGCGAACACTCCTTCTGAAGGTCAACGGTGGTGAGTGGTAGTGGCTTGTAGTTGGACGTGGGTCGTGTCGATACGTTCACCACCGTGGCATGAGTGTGTTTGAGACATTCACGGTAAATTATGAGCACGAAAAGTCGGTCGAAAAGGTGGGTGCGGGCCCAGGAAAAGTCCACGACATTCGACTCATCCTTTGTGCTGAGCGTAATGTACCAGAACGTCTCCTTTTTAAATGCCTTGACTCGTTTGTACCGATCCACAATGAAGCCTAGGGTGGGGAACTGGCACGTGCCGTACGACACCACCTCCTTGGACCCCACTAGTCGCAGCAGCTTCATCAAGTCGGTCAAGAGCCGTGTAAAAGACGTTCCCACCTTGAAATCAATGGCTATTCGACACGCCACAGCTCGTACAGCCCGCATATCAAGTGTCCCGGGGTTTCGAGCCGCTTGGAGAACATGCGAACGCTCGAGGTGCGAAAACCGTGCGCGCCACACCCGCTCCACAACGAGTCGAGGGTTGCTTCGCTGCGCCTGGAGAAATATCTCGTGCCCAATATGCTCTCCCTCGCGGTCGCAGTCGGTCCATATGAACAACACGTCCAGCGAGCATGCTTCGGCAGTGATGTTGGCACTCACGTCCTTTTGAACAACAGTGTCCTCGAGTGGCGCATCCAAAAGCTTTCCAGGCGAACACTGGCCCCATTTGTACCCACTCTGGGGGTACTCGATGCCCATAATGTGCCCTAGGACCAGGGTCATGGTGACCTGGCACCGCCCGAGCTGGGGAAAGTCGAACGTAAAGTCGAAATTGAGGTTGTATTTACTCGGCGACTTTCGCGTCGTGGTGTTGGACGACAGAAGGATCCGCAGAACCTCTTTGGCAATCGACGGTTTCTCAGCCACACATAAAACTTTCATTGAGAGCAAATGTAGACAGGCTCAACAGTACTCAGGAGGATTACAGTGTAGTTCGAAGTGTAGTTGAAAAGTAATTAAGAAGAACAGTACAGTGACAGTAGTTCAGTGTAGTGCAGTGGTAGTTCAGAAGAAGTGCAGATGTAGTTAATTGGCAGTTAGAGTAGTACAGTACAGTGACAGTAGTTCAGTGTAGTGCAGTGGTAGTTCAGCAGTACTTCAGTGTATGGTAGTTCAGCAGTATTTCAGTGTATGGTAGTTCAGCAGTACTTCAGTGTAGTGCAATGGTAGTTCAGCAGTACTTCAGTGGAGGTGTAGTATTCAGTGGAGGTGTAGTAGCTTAGTGCCTTACTTGTTCTGTTAAATCGCCAGTAGTAGAATCGGAGGGTATCAAATCGTCAGTCTGACGTCTATCAATTGTGTTTAGTTCAGTGATCGCAGTACAATGAAGTGTAGATTGGTATTAAGTTCAGATCAATTGTTGATCAGTGTGCGGCTGTCAGTGTTCAAGATAGGTTAGTGTATTCAGATACTGTTTAATTCAGAGTCGTTGTATCAAAATGTCGTATTAATATGTTGTACTGTATCAAGCTGTTCAGATGTTGTTATATCAAGATGTTGTATTAGATGTGGTTATGATTCAGGTTTTGTTGTATCAGCTGTGTTCAGATGTCGCTGTATCAGATTGTGGTTATTCAGGTGTAAGCTGTCTTACGCGTGTGTATTAAAGTCCTTCAGTATCCTCAGTGTGGTCAGTGTAGTCGTATCCTCAGTGCTTAATGGCACTCTTCAGTCTTGACTCTCGATTCTGACCGGTTTTGTCTTCGTATTCGGTGGCGTAAGTGAGAATCGACGTCGCCTAGGTCGCGGCGTTGCAAGAAATTGGTGCAAGAAATGTTGCAAGAAATGTTGCAAGAAATGTTGCAAATAATCACAGTGAGCGAAGCGACTGTTTGAGCTACTAAAACAGAGAAACAGAGAATCACTGTTGCGCTAATATAATACAGAGAACAAACAGTGAGCGAAGCGAACTGTTTGAGCTACCAAAATAGAGAAACAGCGAATCAAACTGTGAATCTAACTGTCTGAGCTACTATAGTAGAAAACAGACTCGAACGTGATAATAGTAAATCAGAGAATCAATTGAACAATCCAATACATCTGTCTCTAATCACTTCTAGAGTATTACAATTCACTTCTCATCATTATTTCGTATATTGGTATGGCACCTACAGTGTGAAGATATAGGCGTAATGTTTTTGGGACGAATGCAGCTTTCAAAAGAAAGTGCGAAAGTATAGTCAACAGAGTATCGAACAAACATCAAAGAGGCAAAAAAGGTTGTGAGTACTTGAGAGAAGAGTTTAGAATATGTATCAAAAGTGGTAGAGTTGTAATGTTGAATGTGTGGTATGTGTAATTGTATGAATGGATAATATGTTTGATAATGTGTATGTGGTATTATGGTGTGGTATTATGGTGTGGCATTTTGGTGTATGTGATATTATGGTATTTATGGTGTTGTATTTATGGTGTTGGTATTTATGGTGTTGGTATTTATGGTGTATTTATGGTGGTATTATGGGTATACGGTACTCATAGTGATTATGGTGTACATGCAATATATTCTCGAATAGTCATCCTTATCTTATCAGTTTTATTTTCGGTGACTTGATCGCTTGCCATCGATCGTTGTCCACTATTGCGCTACGATTACTCCTATGAACTCAGAAGTCTTCCAGTCAGTCAACCTCAACTCAGTCCTCGAATCAGTCAACCACTCCCTCGACTCCATCTCGGATCTGCACCTGCTAGCGTCTCTTGACAGCGATCCAGCAGAGCTTCTTCTATATGAAGAGCCCAAGCCCAAGCTGAGCGTACAGGATACAAAGAGTGTTGATAGAAGTGATATTGATGTGAATGAAAGGAGTTTTGAGAGAAGCTTTAATGGTTTTAATGGTCCCTCAAACAGGTCAAGAAGTTCCAGTTTTAATGGTCCCTCAAACAGGTCAAGAAGTTCCAGTTTTAATGGTCCCTCAAACAGGTCAAGAAGGTCCAGTTCTGAATCCAACAACTTCTTTCTGAACCCATCCCAGCTCGAGGCACTGCTGGCAGAGCCTCAGCCGTTCCAGTACAAAAGCGTGGTATTCCATGTCCCCAACACATCCTCACCCATTCCCTTCCTCAATAACAAGACCGAAACGCTCGTTTCTGAGCTCAACCACACTCTACGTCTCCACCAACAATACCTCAATGAAGGGAACCCTCTCCTAGGGCACGCGCGGACCAAAATCGGCCAGAACTTGGACAGCCTCTCGGAAACGTACTATGCGCTACACGAGCAGTACCAGAGGAAAAGCAGCCAATCAAAGGATCTTTTGGCAACTTTTGTGCAGTGGGACCGTAATAGAAACCTGCTTCTAGCCCGAATGGCAGCAGAGTACCGCCAAAGCGATGTTTCAGACAAGTTGACAGCATTGGAGGAGAGGAAAGAGGCTACCGAGGAAGAAATCGACCTTGTGGAGCAGCGTTTGCGACTGCTCCGTTCACAGCATCGTGCGTTGGTGTCTGAAATAGATGCCACACGCCTGGTGGTGGAGAGCAGGAACGCTAAATACGCGGGAGCGTTCCACAAGCTCGAGGAGCAGGGAAAAAGGGCAATAGAAGAGTACTTGGGTGACGCGAGCCTGTTTGTAAGGAGGGTAGAGATAGAGAAAAGGGAACATAAAACTATACCAGTGAATGTCCCTGCACCCAAAAAACATACAGTTTCTGAAACACCCAAAACACCTACTGTAAAGTCTTCATCCATTGATAATGAAGACTTTCATCATGGCCATGGTCCCACGCCTTTTCAGCAAGGCTACATTCAAGGCACGCGGGTTCTGGAAAAGCTTTTGGAACGGGCCCGTGGGCTTGTTTCGCGATTGGCCAAGCCCGGAACAAAAGCACCCCCGCCCCATAGTAACACCGTGACATCTAAAATCGATCTTGGGCCCATTACAGAGCTTTTAAACGAGCAAATATCGGCCCTAGCGGACCAGGCCCAGCACACATCCACCTTGGCCACGGTGTACCACCAGCACAGCACTCTCTGGAAGGACATGGTGAGCTTGTTGGACGTGCGCGAGAAGCGTGTGCTTGATTGTATTTCAGCCGGAGAGGATACGGGTTTGGGCGAGCTTTTAAGGGAATCACTCCAGCTTATGTATAGGTGTATTGACGAGGTTTTGATGCACGAGTCGTCGCGAGAGAGGCTTTTTAGCGGGAGACTGAATCCGTTGTATCGAGCGTTGGCGAATGAGATTGCGGCGGTGAATGGGGGGGTGGTTTTGGCGGGGGGAGAGCAGGTGGTGGGTGTGTTTGTGGAGATGGGGTTTGACGGGAGGGATGTTAGACGACCTGACGAACCTGAGCGATAGCGAAGGTGAGGAATTGGACTTCGTATTGACGAACCTGAGCGATAGCGAGGGTGAGGAATTAGTAGAGTGGACTTGGTGACGAACCTGAGCGATAGCGAAGGTGAGGAATTAGTAGAGTGGCCTTGGTATTGATGAACCAGCGATAGCGAGTGAGGAATTAAAGTGGACTTGGTGACGAACCTGAGCGATAATTGACGAACCTGAGCGATAGCGAAGGTGAGGAATTAATAGACTGGACTTGTTATTGACGAACCTGAGAATAGCAATGAGGAATTAATAGAGCGGACTTGGTATTGACGAACCAGCGATAGCTGTGAGGAATAGAGTGGTCTCAGCATCGACGAATATGAGCTAGCTAGGGAATAGAGTGATCTCAGCATTGAGATCCAGCAAAGATGAGGAATAGAGTGATCTCAGTATTATGAACTGGTGAAGGTGAGCAATAGAGTGATCTAAGTATTGACGAACCAGCGAAGGTAAGGAATAGAGTGATTTCAGTATTGACGAATCAGCGAAGGTGACATACTGGATATACTTGACAAACCCGTGATTGACACCTGAGCGCTGGTGAGAAATATTGGATATACTTGGCGAACTTGAGCAGCGAAGGTGGAATCTCAGTATTGCCCAGCGAGGTGAGGAAAGTCACCGATCTTTGACAGAGGTAAATAAATAGTTATACGATGAATAGAACCAATACTGGTACCCTTGGGCGGAGCCGATATTGATTCTCTATGTTCTACACAGACTATTTTGAGTTCTATATCTTGTCCATCGCATGGCTACACTGTGCATGGTATTCGGCTCACGAGTAGGGGAAAGAGAAGTCTCTAAGAATGAAAGATCTCACCCATTGATGAACCGAGGGATAGCGATGAGGAATTAAATGATATTGGTATTGACGAACTGAGAAGCAAGAATTAAATGATATTGGTATTGACGAACTGAGAAGCAAGAATTAAATGATATTGGTATTGACGAAGAATTGAATGATTTGGTATTGACGAACTGAGAAGCAAGAATTAAATGATATTGGTATTGATGAACTGAGAATAGAGGAATTATTAGAATGATCTCAGCATTGACCAGTGAATAAGAATTTAAGAGGACCAACGAACCCACTATTATGGTGGTTTCAACTATTGCTAGTGAAACTGGATATTCTTGACGAATCTGAGCGAGAGCGATGGAAAGAATAGAGGAAATGAACAAAGATGGAAGAACAGAGACAAAGAATAGAATAAGACAGAACAAAGGTAGAAGGAGGAGGGAAGAATAGAATAGTAGAGAACAAAGATGAACAGAGAAACGGAATAATTAACATAGAAACAAGATTTGTACAGATCCAGGATGATAGAGGTCATTAGGGACAGATAATCATGGAAGATAACAGATAGGGAACAGAAGAAGGATTATGGAGTGAAAGGATGAATTATTGGAGGAAGACGAATGAGGATTATTGGACAACCCTTGTAAAAATAGCTCTGAGAAATGGTGAAGATTTAGAAGAATTAGAGCTGAGCCAGGGTGTGCTTACTCATAAGTATAATTCGTCATCAATATTTGTAGCCTCGCTATGGTAGGACCATGATGGTTCGTTGACGCTATTAACAATCACTGAACAGTAATCCACACTCTCTAACATCGTTAAAGCGAAACTCATTCACTGTGAACAAAAATACTCACTCATACTCGGTCATTTCGCCAGCAAAATTCCCTCACATTAATTGCTATGACAGTGCATTAAAAGAGCCAACGCTATCAACAGTTCGTTGAAGCATACTCATTCTGCATAAGTTCGTAACACTACAGTCGACACACTCACTACAACTAAATATTACTCACTGTTGAAGCCACTTTCACTGAGTCGTCATCGAACGAAGTACTAAAATAATGGCTGCAAATGTTGATGCATCACGTGATAACAACATATTAGCCTTGTAAGTGTGGTGCATCTGGTTACACTTTCGTTGCAGCCACGCTGACCATCAATGATGCTTCTGTATGTTCAGCTAATGAAAAGTTGAATCATCCCATCCATCTATCCCCATGTGAACCACTTGTGTATGGACATCTCTACATGTTTTAATATTCTATTATCTCACTAATATTCTATTATCTCACTGCTATAGGCGACTCTGAAGAGAGCCCCATGCTCTATGACAAACGACAATGACAGGATGATTGAGGGTAATGACAAGAAAATGATTGAGGGTAATGACAACGGAAATGGGGGTAGACAATAGAAATGAGGGAACACAACAACAGGAATTATCGACAGTACAACAGAATGACTGAGAGTAAAGAACAGGTAATGAACGGTTCAACAGGAGACGGAACCATTTACAACAGATCAGGAGACGGAACCATTTCCAGATACAGATGTTACAACCACTTTCTGCGGGCATCTGGAAAACAACCCACAATCAAAGACTGAAAACTTGGGAGTTTTCTAGGGATTTTCGAGTGATTGAATAGAAAATACAATATCCAGACTGTCGAGTAAGTGTTTCATGAGGGTGGTCGAGCAATTCTATCTTCTCTTTCACTGGTCCACATTCTGTGATCTAGCATTCTTTCGTTCTCATTCATTCATTCTCTCATTCATTCTCTCTCATTCATTCTCTCTCATTTATTCTCTCATTCTTTCTCTCTCATTCATTCTCATTCATTCTTTCTCTCATTCTTGCTCTTCTCATGCATCTCTCATTCTCTCATTCTTTCTCTCTCATTCTTTCTCTCATTCACTCTTCTCTCTATTCTTTCACTCCCTCTCACTCTTCTTTGGCCTCTTCTTGCGGGGAATAAACACGCCCGAGTTTGACTTTCTCGGAAGCGTGCCGGAATTGGTGGGCTTTTTTCCCGCGAGCGTGCCGGAGCCCGTGGGCTTGGTTCCTCGGAAGTCGTCTCCTTTCTGGTGCTTCGAGTCCGGTTTTGGGTACGACTTGGGATGCCTGTGCTTGGGGTGGCCTGGCCCTGAGCCTTTTGGATGGCCTGAACCTTTTTGGTGGGTGCCAGAATAGCCAGAATTACCGTAGCCATGTGAGTAGTTGCCTGAATGGGTGCCTGAATGGGGGCCAGAATAGGGGCCAGAATAGGGGCCTGAATAGTTGCCATGTCCTGTATTGCCATGTTTCAGGCCTCCATGGTTTCCATGACCAGGATTATAATTATTTCCTGGGTTTCCATGGCCAGGATTTCCAGAATTTCCATGGCCAGAGTTTCCAGAATTTCCATGACCAGAATTTCCATATCCAGCATTTCCATAACTATTCCCTGGGTTTCCATGGCCAGAATTTCCATAACTATTTCCTGGGTTTCCAGAATTTCCATAACTATTTCCTGGGTTTCCAGCATTTCCTTGATTTCCTTGATTTCCTTGATTTCCTTGATTTCCAGCCGGCTTCTGATGACCCATATTTGGACTGTCTGCTTTGGCTGCGTCCTCCTTCTTGCTGTTTGCAATGTACACCTTCTTCTTTGGCCTGGGCACAAAGATCAGGGTCTCGCGCCTCGAGAAGACCGCGGATTGCTGGGGAAGGGGACTCAGATGGACTGAGGAGTGCTGGGGAACGGGACTCGAAAAGACCGCGGATTGGGGAGGTCCCAGACTCTTCAGCTTTGCCTGCGTATTCGAAAACGCCGCAGACTGCTGGGGAAGCGACCCCAGGCTCTTACAACCACCACTCTTAGCACTTGCCAGATTCTTAGAACTTTCCTGACCGCCCAGACTCTTACTTGCCTGACCTTCATCCTCAAACCTCACCTTCTTGGGTACTTTCTCAGTATTCTCAGTATTCTCAGTATTCTCAGTATTCTCTCTTTCATCTCTTTCCTTTTTCTTTTCCTTTCTTTCCTTTCTTTCCTTTCTCTTTTCCTTCTCGAGGAAGCCAGGGTAGGCCCTCGTAACCAACCTTCTCTCCTCTGCATCCTTTAGCAACCTCTCCCACACCTTGTTCCTCTTTAAGGACTCCATGCTTCCCAATACCCACAAGGAGGCGCGCGCACGCGTCAAGGCCACATTCATTCTCCTCACGTCACTCAAGAAGCCCACGTTTCCGCCGTCCAGCGCACGCACACACGACATGATGATGATATCCTTTTCCTGTCCTTGGAAGCCGTCGACGGTATTGAAGTCGACCTCGGCCCAGATGCCCTTGCCGTACTTTCGCGCAAACACGTCTTTGAGGACCCTCACCTGCTCCTTGTATGGGGAAATGACACCTATTCTGCCTGCAAACCCTTCTGAATGGGTTGCCATGACATCCTCCACCATCTCGAGAGCCACACGGGCCTCTGCGGTGTTGAAGAGCGAGCGCGTGAGCTCGTTGCGCTCGTGGCGCGCCACAACGTCAAAGAAATGGTACGGGGAAAGGGGGTGGGCGTGCCAGGGTCTCGCGGTGAGTTCTGCCATATTGGGCCCATCGTGAAGCCGCCCATTGTAGAACTCACTACTGGGGAAACGGGCAATCTCCGGGTGCATGCGGTACTGGACATCCAACAAGTTAACCCTCAGGGGGTCCTTCTTCATCATTCTCACAAACAACGACTGGTCGTAGTGGTGGGCAGCCGCTTTTTGCGACAACACCGTGGGGGGGAGCTGGTTGGGGTCTCCCACCATGACACAGCGCCGGGCACCATATCTCAATGGAATGAGGGCCAGGAGCTCCACACACTGGCACGCCTCGTCCACCACGACAAACTCGATATCGAGACCTAGCTTGGCTAGCATATCGTGGGCCAGACCAGAGAGAGTGGCACATATCACCTGGGCACTCCCCAAGAGACGGGCCTGGATATTGCGGCGGTCAATCTCGCGTGTACGGTGGGCAATCGACTGTCTCTCTCTCTGCTCATCAAGACGCTTTGCGAGCTCATTGCGCCGTTTGTTGGCCGCACGGAGACGGGCCTCTAGTTCCAGAAGAGCCAGCGCATCGGCAGCATCCTTCATCTGCTCTCTAATCTGGTTTCTCTCCGCAATACACTGGGTGTGCTGTGCCCTAGTGTCATCGGGCTCGGAGGTACTTTGCGGCGCTAGCTGCTTCTCAACAAGTTCCTCAAGCGTGAGATCTCGACACGAGGGATGCACTGCTTCTCCACGGCCGAGACGGACGAGATTCACCTCGTTTCTGAGTCTCATCACAAGCTCATCCACGGCAGCATTAGATGGCGCACACACAAGAATGGGAGAGCCCGCCTCCTTCGTTTCTTCCCCCTTCTCTCTCCTTCGCTTTTCTATCTCGTACCCTATTATGGAGAGGATGGTTTTGGTTTTTCCTGTACCGGGGGGGCCTTGGATCAACGAGAAGCCGTCGTTTTGGGTGGCCAAGATGGCCTTGGCCTGGCTCTCGTTCACGTTGTACGTAGAGACGACTCGCTGGACGGAGGAGACCTCTGACTTTTGGCTCGTGGCCAGAAGAATGTCCTGGGCCATATCGTGGAACTCCAAGCCCCGTAGAGCCGTGTACTCGCGCTCCACAGTGACCATCTGCATGACCCGTGTGGCCAGGACCGTCAGCCGGGGGGTGAGGTGGCCAATCATGGGGCCGGCGGGGTACACACGGAGGGTTATGTCGGAGAAGTCTTGGTTGGCTGGTTTGGTGGAGCGAACAACGGCAAAACAGGAGGGGCCTCCAGGTCCCCCAAAGGGGGTCCTATCTTCGCTGCTTGCACCCTCGGTGGCAGGAGTTAGGACAAGTAAATCCCCCTCCACCACCTTCCCCCTTTCCCCACTCACATACACGTCAAAGAACCCATCCACCGAGGTCCTGCTTCCCACCTGCACCTTAAAAGCCTCGCCCTGTCCCTTGCCCTGCTGAATGCCCTGCCAGCACTCCAACATGAGAAGCGGCTCCACCACCTTGACATACTCTTTGCAGTCGTCGTACGTGTCCTTGACATCCACCACCTCTCTCTGGTCTGGGACCTCTGCACTCAGGCCGTAGTCCCACTTGAGAATGGTCTGGTACAAGGGCTTCAAGCTCACATTCATTCGCTTTCTCCTGCGCTCCTCCTTCCTGCGCTGCTCCACCACAGCCGCATCCTCGCCTTTATCCTCCACCACACGGTTCCCATGCATGTCCACCTCCTCGACCCTGGCCTTTTTGCGGCGCTCCACAAAGAGGTCCAGGAAATCCGCCTCGTCCGACGAGTCCAGGTCCCTTCTCTTCTTGAGGTGGTTGAGAGACCGCCCCACCACCGCCACAGGACGTGAGTTGAACCCAGCAGGACGGGGAGGGGCCGGGGGGGCACTCGGCACAACCGTACGCTTACTCTTGAGCTCGGCCCGGATTGCCTGTAGACTACTACTAGCCAAGGGCTTGGGAGGGGGTGCCACGGGAGCTTCCTTGGTAACCACCCCAAACCTCATGAGCGTCTGCTGGGTGGGTGCCGTGTTCGTGGTCGTGGTGGGTGCCTTTGGCTTCTGCTTCTCCTCCAATATGCTCTCCACAAGGTCGTTATCAAACTCTCGTGCCCTTGCAATGAGGAGCGCCCTCTGTCCCTCAGTGAGCTTGTTGTTGTAGCGCTTGCTTTTGGCCCCAAACCGCGCAAGGGCCTCGGTAAGGGGGGGGGAGGGGGGGAGCACATCGAGGCTTTTGAGAATGAGCTCAAGGCACGAGTTGAGGAGCGATGTTTCGCCAAGACGGAGCCATATGATCGCAGAGTGCAAACACAAGAGGGGGGAGCTGGAGGACTTGTTTGCGCCCCTCGAGTCGACGATTTGCACATCCCCGTCTTCTGTATCCTTCACAAACGAGTAATGCTCCATCAACATGTGACTCAAGTCCAAGGTATCTCTTGCAAACTCAATCAACTCCTCCAAATGGAAGTGCGATGCCCACACCAACGTCTCCTCGTAGACCATGGCTAGGAACGCCCACACAGCGTCCCAGAACTCGCCCACGGCCTTGACCAGGTTCGCCGGGTCAAACACAGCCTTCACCACGTCCATGAGCAACCGCACGCCTTTGGGACACGGCTCGTATGCCTTCATCTGCGTGAGAACCCTCAAGTTCTCACTGATGGCCCGGAGCGTTTGCTCGGGGTACCTCCCCAACAACGTGACGATGGCCTCCAACCGCCCCATTTCCGTATCAAACACCTGGTAGAGGATGTCCAGGGCCGCCTGGGAGATTGCGGGCGCAAAGAGACACGCCCAGAGGGCTGCCAGGCCCTGTTCCAGGGCAAAAACAGCCCTCAACACCAGCGCATCGCCTAGGGCGATCTTCTCCAACACTTCTCCGGCAAGACACAAGATGGTTCCCACATTCTCGCTGTGCTTGTTGCGCGCAGCCACAAGCGGTTTGGCCAACGAGTCCTTGCGGCTCGCAAACTGGATCGCCTGGCTGCTGCTTCGCAACAGCTCCACAACAGCTCGCGTGAGTGCCTCGCTCTGGTAGACGGGTTGCAGCGCAAGCGTCTTCCAAAGTATGGGGAAGGTGTCGTAGGAGTGGGGGGTTCGGTTGGCGAGGAGTGTGCGCGAGTTGTGCGCAAGGAGGGAGAGGTCGTACGAGAGGGAGATGGAGACGAGGGAGATGGCTTGGGGGAGGGAGGAAAGGGAGGAGGAAATGAGGGGGGAGGCGTGGGTTTCAAGGATGGCACGGAGGTGTATGTTGGACTCCAAGGGTGCGTTAGACTCCAAGGGTGCGTTAGCACCCGCGGAGGCCATCCTTGATCCAGACTCATGTGCGTTAGCACCCGTTGCATTGGTCTTTTCATCCACTATTACTATGTTGGAGGTTTTTTCTGGTGCTATCGCACCAGTGGAGGTATTCCTGGTTCCAGGTGCTATCGCACCTGCGGTACCTGCGGTACCTGCGGTACCTGCGGTGCGTGCGGTCTTGTATGCCCTCTCCAACAACCCCAACCCCAACCCCACATTCTCCCTCATAAAATACCCCCCCAACCGCAAACACGCCGTCTGCTCCTTCCCCCCCAACAGCCCCAAAAACGGCTCGATCCAGCCCGTCCTGTCCTCCCAGTCCACCTGGGCAAACTCCGGATGTCCTGTCAAATCGAGAACATTTGTGTACCCGAACGGAAGCGCGAGGTCCCAGAACTCGGGTCCCAAGCGCTCCAACATGCGCTTCAACAAGCGCAAGAGATGGACAAACGGCTTGCGGACCTGTGCCATGAGGTTGTTGAAAAACACTCGCACAAGGGGGTAGAAGTGGATCTCCGCAGCCACACGCATGCCTTCGAGGTCTCGCGGCGTGTTGAGCGCCCGGAAAACAGCCGTGTCGATGTGGTCAAGGAGATAGACGGTGGTTTTCCAAAACAGGCATGCAAAGTCGTCGTTGTAGTACCGTCCGTCCTGGATCCGGTAGAAGTGGTAGGAGTACTCGATGAGGAGGGTAAGGGGGGGGGTCGTGAGGTGGAACGAGAGGGGGGGGACGGGTTTTTCTGAGATGAGGGAAAATATGATGCCGGGTAAAACAGAATCATCTACAGCGATAGAAGATCCATCTACATCATCTACAGCGATAGCTGTAGATGATGTAGAACCTGTTGCATCCCCTTTATCAACAGCGATAGCTGTAGATGTAGAACCTGTTGCATCCCCTTTATCAACAGCGATAGCTGTAGATGTAGAACCTGTTGGACCTCCAACCCCAGCCGTTGATGTAGAACTTGAACCTCCAACCCCAGCCGTTGATGTAGAACTTGAAACCTCATCCCCTACAGCTGATGTAGTAGAACCTGATAATGAATTTGAAGCATTATTTGTAGCTGCTGTATTTTCACCATTATCGTCTACAGCTGTAGACTCCAAAATGCTTCCTATCGCTATTTCATCAAACAACTCTCTTACGCCATCGACTCGCAACACATCCGGGCGCACCATACACAGATACGCCGCTGTTTTTCGCGTCTTTTCGTCTCGCAAGCCGCCTCTTATAATTTCCGCATGCCATTCCGTCACCACCTTGTCAAACGCGCCAAACATTTTTGACGTGATGCCCATGGCCGGGGAGTATTCGAGCCTCCAGCGCGCCATAATGTCCGCAAACACCCGCGCACACCTCCGGCACGTCAAGATCGCCTGCGCCATGGCGGGTTTGTTCTTCTCAAGCCATTTCAGCAGGTTGAACGAGAAGAGCATGAGGAGGTACAGCGCTACGGGGGTTGTATTCTCATCGCAGAACCAGTGGGGGGTCTGGTACGTGTCCATGTACGCCATGCACTTTTTGACCACCACCATGTGCACGTCGTTCGAGCCTTTTTGGGAGAAGCATTGGGAGATGTTTTGTGAGAGGGCGTCGAGATCGGGTGGTTTCATAAAAATTAAATGTGTGAAGCACATGTGCGAAGCACATGTGCGATTAACTCAATCTTCGCACGGTGCGTAAACGGTAATGGCTCAATCTTCGCACAGTGCGAAGCACTGTGCGATTTAAACAGTAATGGCTCACATCTTCGAACGGTGCGAATGTGTAATGGCTATAGAGTATGTTAGTTTCGCTATCTGACAAGATGAATATTCGGCTGTAGAAGTAGAGTTGTTATATGTTAGACGTCCATAGGGCTATGTGATGATGATGAATGGATATTCTATGTTTCATGATTGTCAGAAATTGATGTGGTATGTCAGATGTGGTATGTGATGGATTGGAAATTGTTGGTTAGTCTAAGGAGAAAGGTGTCATGTGCGAGCACATGTAGAGTGATAGAAAATATGGTTGAGGAGATGTAGATGAGGGATGATGGATGGTGGATGATAGATGGTGGGTGATGTTAGATGAGTAGAAGATAGAAATTAGATGATATATGATATATGCTAGATGATATATGCTAGATGATGGATGCTAGATGCTAGATGCTAGATGTTTGATGATGATATTTCAAGTGTTAGGATTCCACGAGTATACAAATCGCTCTTGAGGTAGGATTCAGTGTACTATGCTCAGTGTACGCGTCTCAACTACACACTGAGCGACAAATCAGTCCGATGACACTTCGCTTCGCTCAGGTCATCGCTCAGTGTCATCGTTTTACGTCACATTGTGCCAGATCTGAGTGGCTGGGCCGATCTCGGCTGCGCATCGAGCCTAAATAGTCTCCATGTATTGTACGTAGCCGTGGCATGATCAGTATTACCCTCAAGTTGATAGATGAGATGAGGTGATAGTTATGATAATTGATGGTATATGATAATTGATGGTACATATATGAGAAGACGATAGTTGGGTACTCGATTATTCAAGTTATCGTTGCGAACACAACATTTTTGAGATGCTAGACTATTAGTTGCACATAACCGAATATGCTAAATATTTCATGTCCTATGGGTCATAGTACTTTACTCCGTATTCGACATTGTGGATCGAGTACACATGAGATTAGCATTGCTTCAAGGAATGATAAATCATGCCTATTTTTGTTGCAGTCGCTCACTGATCGATATCCTGTCCCAAGATAATGTTACAGAATATCATAAATACCAAATTAGGAAACATCAATGAATACGCTGAGGATGTATAAGTGGGCATCCGCTCTAATTAGCCATTGGGAGTAGTTGTTAGTGCTATGTGTACTCCGGGAACTTCAAACACCCGGAAACTTCAATCTACCCGGGAACCTCAATCTATACACCCCGACACTTCAATCTCTACAACTCTTGCTGATCACGTGACTCTTCCAGAGAGCCTACTCCAGTAATGAACCCTCGACTGATTGAGAGATTTTGGATTAGGTAGCGTTGTCCGGTACGGATGTAAGAGTGAAGGTCCACATTGTTGACGCCGATCAATAGACGATTTTTGGAAATTTGTGTATTTTATGAAGAATACGGAATGTGGTTGCTTCATGGTGGTTTCATAGGAGAATGCCAATAATGCTTTGATCACACCTCTATCCCTTCTTTCTTTGAGTCCTATTCCTATTTATTAAGCTGCTTCATGATTCCCTTCAAACACAACATATACATATGAGCTTCTTGGGCACTTCGTGTTCTGTCCATTTTTACGGTATCATCAACAATTGGGTGAGTCTAAACATTATTGTTGATTGACTGAAAGGTCACGGCTAGTTACAGAGTAAGGCCACCGATTTCACTATGTTCTGGATATTATGCTTAGGATAGCTGTGCTTAGGAGTCAGTACTTAGGAGTCAGTACTTAGGAGTCAGTACTTAGGATGTCAGTACTTAGGATGTCAGTACTTAGGATGTCAGTACTTAGGATGTCAGTACTTCTCGGTTAGTACTTCTTAGGATATCTGTACTTCTTAGGATCTTAGTACATCTTAGGAGTCTATATCTTAAACTTTCAAAGAAGCTGCTAAAGTGATTCCATAATAGAAACAGATCGGCATTGATATGAGATCGCCAGTCTCCATTATCTCCTAATTAGTAACCATTGGAGCGTCCTGTGGTGTACCCCTGGAAAGTCCGGACAATCCCTCCTGTTCAAAACGATAGTTTTACATAATCCTGCCATGACTGACTAAATGAGCATGAGAAGGATCCAGAAAAGGATTCTAATCGAGCGGAAAATATAGTGTGCACACCACCACCATTTTTCATAATGAAAATGGCAAGGCTTGGAAAAGATGCTAATGGGAGAATACGCAATGAAATTGATGATTGGATCTACTAGTTTATGATCTCTAGTAAAATGCATGTGGTAGCTATTTTAACAGTGTTATCTCTAGTTGCTAGAGTCAAATAACATTGATTACGTAAACTTATTCTCTACTCAACAGATATGAAGTGAAGGATCGAAGGAGCCCAGAAGTGCCACTAATAAGAAAGACTAAGAATTAAGATATAGACTATAGGTGTAGAGCGTATACTGTAGTGTAGACTGACTGATTTGTGATGGGAGCAATGAAGTATCAGAGGTGATATCGGCTCCACATCCTCTACATCGTCTCTCATCGTCCCTCTATCGTCTCTCATCGTCCCTCTATCGTCTCGCATCGCCTCCTATCGTCTCTCATCGCCTCCTATCACTCATCGGCTCATTTACTTCGTCTCCACATGGTCCCACTACATATACGGTCACTACATATTCACTACATATACGATCACTACAATATATCGACAGCTACATCATCCGCCTTTCGGCTAGTTTTTACTTGACAAAGAATACGATCAGAATGCGTGAAATGGATTATGACTCTATTGCTGGACCATTATGGATCCGTGTGTTGTGTGCAGGATTTGCAACCATGGCAACAAGAAAATAAGAACAGTGAGAATTGAGTGAACAGTGAGCGAACGAAATTGTTCGAACGCTGTTGATTGAGTGAATAGTTGAGCGAGCAAAACTGTTCGGAAACTGTTCCACGAATAAACGAGTGAATAGTTGAGCGCCAGAAACCACTCAATTGGAGCCAAAAACAACTCAACTCTGCACAGTATTCTGAACATGCTGTACTGATACTCCGAAATGTGAGAACCAAGCACATGATTGTGGATCCGCATACCGTTGTTTTTAATACAAGATTTACCTTTGAGACAGTCTGAACAAAGGTAACCTATTTAGGTGACCTAATTACGCACCTTTAACAAGAATCATGCTGGAACTACCATCCGCATATATTCTGGAATGCGTAGTTTAACATCAAGTACTGGATGGTTCACCTATACTCACCCTCACCAACTGTATCAGCATAGAATAACCATGGTAAATCACTGTTTGATATGTACCACTACAGAGAAGCATCGCTGTTAAATAATCACATCGGCATTCAGATTCCACTACTGTACTCTATTTGGAGATAATAAGCATCTGGACACTGGCGCGTATTTATGATCAGGACAGACATCTGAACCACTGGCCTATATTTATGATCAGGACAGACATCTGGACACTGGCCTGTATTTATGATCAGTATTACGACATCTGGACCACTGGCGCGTATTTATGACCAGAATTACGACATCTGTATCCACTGTACGCTTTTAATGATCAGAATAACGACATCTAAGCTCGCTTCGCTCAATGAGTCTTTTACCGAACTCACGTTTGGAACTGTAGTCAGCGATTGCGAGCTGTCATAACTCCTTAACCTGAAACACCTCCCGATTACGGCCTGGATTTCTGATCAATTCCGTTCAGAATGGAAAATGCAACATTCGCATTAGGAAATGCAGCCATTGATCTAGGTGACCATACGAGGGTACTACACTGTGACAAGTACATGAAATACACTATTTACGAGAACAATACTCACATGAGGTACTACTTTCTTTATTTAATCATGAATGATAAAGTCGCTTTTGGGCAAAATGCTAAATACAAGAGGGGTCTCGAGGATACTAGATACAGTACTCTCGCATGAGCGAGGGAAATCGCATGCTCAATAGTCGCATATTTCGCTTGCATATTGAGCGAAGCGAAATATGCTCGCTCAATACTCGCATGCTCAATAGTATTGCATATTTCGCTTGCATATTTCGCTAGCATATTTCGCTAGCATATTTCGCTTCACTCAATATGCTCACTCAATACTCGCTCAATATCTCGATACTCAATAGAATTCGCATATTTCGCTAGCATATTTCGCTAGCATATTTTCGCTTCGCTCAATATGCTTACTCAATACTCGCTCAATATACTCGATACTCAATAGAATTCGCATACTTCACTTGCATATTTCGCTTCGCTCAATTGCTCGCGCAATACTCGCATGCTCAATAGTATTTGCATATTTCGTTGCATACTTCGCTTGAGCATATTGAGCGAAGCGAAATATGCTCGCTCAATACTCCCATGCTCAATAGTATTCGCATATTTCGTTGCATATTTCGCTAGCATATTTCGCGAATATGCTCACTCAATATGCTTGCTCAATATACTCGATACTCAATAGTATTGCATACTTCGCTTGAGCATATTTCCTTTGCTCAATATACTCGCTCAATACTCGCATGCTCAATAGTATTGCATATTTCGCTTGCATATTTCGCTTCGCTCAATTGCTCGCTCAATATACTCGATACTCAATAGTATTCGCATATTTCGCTTCGCTCAATATACTCGCTCAATTGCTCGCTCAATATGTTCGCGCAATACTCGATACTCAATAGAATTCGCATATTTCGTTGCATATTTCGCTTCGCTCAATATGCTCACTCAATACTCACTCAATATCTCGATACTCAATAGAATTCGCATATTTCGCTTGCATATTTCGCTAGCATATTTCGCTAGCATATTTCGCTTCGCTCAATATGCTCGCTCAATATGCTCGCTCAATATGCTCGCTCAATATGCTCGCTCAATATGCTCGCTCAATATGCTCGCTCAATATGCTCGCTCAATAGTATTCGCAAACACTCACTCGCAAAACACTCGCTTCACAAAACACTCGCTTCGCAAAACACTCACTCGCTTCGCTCGCTTGTGCTTTGCTAGCTTGTGTTTTGCTCGCTTGTGTTTTGCTCGTTCGTGTTTGCTACAATCCCACATCCTCCATCTGCTGCACCATCTTCTCCACCCTCTCCCTCCTAATCCTCCTCCCCCTATCCTCCCCCCTCCCCACCTTCGTCCTCCCCACCCTCTCCTCCCTCTCCTCCTCATCAGACTCCACCCTCACAAACTCCAGCTCCTCTTTCTTCAAAACATCCTTGACATTTGAGTTAGCCACCAACTGGTTGTGCAAGCCAAAACTAAAGACCCACTTCAAGACCCTTAAACGCATGTGCAAGCCCCATGAGTCAATAGGCATTGCCCTGTGGCGCCCCAAACGAATGACTGCGCCGTCCAAAATCTCCTCCATAATCTCCTTCCCCTCCTGGGAGCCTTTGAATATTTCTTTACGCCGGTTCGAGTCCGTGTATGCCTGGAGGGTGTAGAGGATGTTGCGAAAGACCGAATGGAAGTCCTTCTTGTCCTTCTTAGCCACGCGTTTGGACGAGAGGTTTGCCAAGCGGTCGAGGGCTGCAAAAAGCGATTCCTGCTCATAGTACGGGGCATTTGTGTTGAAATCCGCATCATCGTCTTCATCGTCTTCATCGGCATAAACGTACATTTCATAAGCCACAGCCGTGACACGCCCCGCCGCTTTGGCCACATCGCGCGACTCCTCATTCTCCAACATGGGTACCATTCGGTCCACCACATCCTGCACAATGTCGTTTGTAAACAGGCCCTTTTCAAGTAATGTGAGGAGGACTGCCGTGGCGTGTAGTGCTGCTGCTGCCACGGCCTCTTCGCTGGCCACACGTGCCCAGGCATCGCTCACCAAGGCCTTGTCGTTATTCTTATCGAAAAGCGTCAGGTACTCACGGTCTCCGGTATTCAAACTCCGCCTCAACTCGGCCACAGTGATTGCCAGGGCCTCGGCACGGTCCAATAGCCATACAATCCGCTCGTCCACGCCAAAAGACGACGAGCCGTGCTGGAGAACCAAAACCAACGCCGCATACGCCGTGAGAACATGCGCCTTATTGGTATTGGTCACAGAGCTCGATGGAGCAGCATCTACAAGGTCCTGGAGGTGCGCAAATAACCCCCCAGTGATAAACTGGCTCCATTCGTCCATGTCGCTGAGAACAGTCGCCACAACGCACCGCAAAAGGTAGTAAAACTCCTGTTCGGTACGGTAGGCGCCATTCATAAAGAGCCCCACCAATTCACCCACCGTATTCTCGTCTATGTAGTCCTTGGTGCCAGCATGCTCCTCGTTATAGACCAATAACGGCTTGCTTGCTATGATTTTGTACAATTGGGCCAAAAGCAATTCCCGGGAGTTGGTGCTGACCTCGGTCCGAGGGCGTCCCAACAGAAATACAATCTCGTTAAAGGTGGTGGAGTCCAGCTGCACACGTTGTTTGCTGAGCTGTAACACATTGTGCTGCTTGCGGTCTTTCATGTCCGTCTTGTCTATGCCATTGATAAGGGGCTCGTCGTGAACAACCTGAGCAAGCGAAGCAAGTTTGCTGTTGAGATACTCTTGGAGCCGTTTGAAGTCGGTCTCGGTATCTTCTTCGTAGTCGGAGTCATCCTCGGCGGGGGTACGGGTGCGGGATTCGGCCCGACTGCTGGGGTTGGAGTCTCGGAGTAGTCTTCGGTGGATTTTTGACATAGGTGAATTTATATCGAGTACAGTGCGAAGCACTGTACGAGTAACTACAAAGCAAGTACAATAATAAGTACAGTGCGAAGCACTGTACGAGTAACTACAATGCAAGTACAATGATTAGTACAGTGCGAAGCACTGTACGAGTAACTACAAAGCAAGTACAATGATAAGTACAGTGCGAAGCACTGTACGGCAAAGTAATTTGAAGCAGCAATTATATTGGAAGCACTGCAGAGGTAAAATACAATGCGTAGTACAGTGCGAAGCACTGTACGGTAAAGTAATATACAATACAAGATAGTACCTTGCGAAGCAATGTACGAGCAACTCAATGCAATTACAATGATAAGTACAGTGAAGCACTGTACGGTAAATTATTCGAAGCAGTCCATTAAGCAATTATATTGGAGGCACTGTAGAGGCAAAAATATATACGTACAGTGCTTCGCACTGTACGAGTAACTACAATGCAAGTACAATGTTAAATACAAAGCTTCGCATTGTACAAGCAATTCAAAGCAGTCCATTAAGCAATTATATTGTAAGCACTGTACTGTAAAGTAATATACAAATACGATAAATACAGTAATTCGAAGCAGTCTATGCACTGTAGAGGAAAAGTACACGAAGAATCTCTGAAGCACTGTGAGTAAGTAATGCGAAGCAAGACCCAGATATTGAAGTGGAAAGTAGTGCTAACACTGTAGAAGTATGTGGACCAGTGGCGGACCTTTGGGTAGCATATAATAGATCTCACAAATCACTAACATCCCATCACATATCACTCATCTACTTCGTTTTAGGAGTAGCAAATTATTGGATATTTTACAGCGAAGTGTAGTTGGTGTCATGGCAGTTGACGTGGCTACTAGTACTCCTCAACCGGAGATATATATAAGCCTAGTACATAGGCCATATTCTACACAGTGAGCACTGTACTAGTCTATGAAGACTATTTACAAATCATTATACTATCCAAACCATCCACTCTATGATTCATTCTACTTTATATTCCTTCTACTTTATATTCCTTCTTTGATTCCTTCTACTTTATATTCCTTCTCTATGATTCATTCCTATTCTCTAATATTCTACCTGCAAAATTACGTCACAAAATCTGCATAGCCCTCAGCTCTGAAATATCAACTATTAGGTACTACTATGCTAAATGCTTTGATATGGCAGCTCCTTGCTATGGTCTTGAATTGTCTGTACCCAAGAACGAGTTAACACATTTGGTACTTTCATCAGATTGATACAGTCTTCAGACACTTCAGAGAAGGTTTCTGCTCTGTGGATACACAATTCATTCGTCCTGTGTATTCATTCGTCCTGTACAATCATTCAGACCAGTTATTACTGATTTCGCTACGTAATGCATTTGCACCAAACATATGCAAAATAGTGGGCACTTAACGGCCAGAATAAGAAAAGTCACAAACCTGAGCAAAGCGAAGGTTTATCTGTGTGAATGATTTGAGATACCTAGCTTAGCTCAATCTGAGTGCATGATTAAGATACCTAGCTTAGCTCAATCTGAGTGATTGAGCATACCTAGCTTGACTCAATCTGAGTGAATTATTTAAGTCTAGCTTAGCTCAATCTGAGTGAATGACTTAAGATACCTAGCTTAGCTCAATCTGAGTGAATGATTGAGCATACCTAGCTTAGCTCAGGTTTGTCTGAGCGAATGATTTAAGCCTAGCTTCGCTCAGGCTTATCTGGTGAATGATTTGAGATACCTAGCTTAGCTCAGGTTTATAAGCCGGCTAAACTGAGTCGAACTACTAGCATATACTGTGTGTGTTCGGTTATTAAATGAGTAAAATGAGCTATTTCAAGTAACTCTATTAATACTGCTTGGGCTTTAAAGCTATCCCTACCAAAATATGCATCTACATGCTGAGACTTCTTGGAATTCTTACTTTCCAGCCTGAACTAGGTACTATTCTACCGACTGCTCGTCTATTGTAGAATACTGTACAATTCCAGGTATTGAACTTGTACTAATCCAGCTAGTGAATACTGTACAATTCCAGGTATTGAATACTGTACAATTCCAGTAATTGAATACTTGTACTAATCCCGGTTTGCGACTCTGGGTCATATTCCAGGTAGTGAATACTTGGCTATTCCAATTCTTGAGCTATTCCAGGTCAGTGGATACTGTTACTATTCCGGTTATGGAACATTATAGCTTTTCAATTGGACTATTCCTAGCTGAGGTGAACATCCAGGATACAAACAAAAAATAAGCGAATTAGCCATCTACCACCCCGTTCATACATGACATCTCTATATTTCCTTTAAACCACTTAGAACTCTCTGTTTGGATAGGCAATTATGGATTGACCGCGAATACCGCGATGTGTTGAGACAGTATTGATTTTCAGTTTTTGTGTCGCTCACTGCCAGAGTATTAATATTTTGGACACCAGTATCAACTAACTACATTACCCTAATGGTCTCCTGTACTGTGACAAACACATTCATCTGTTGAGGATATACAGAAACATATAACCGTTCATTGGGCTACAAGGCATACAAAAAGGCGTACTATGAGTACTACAGCTGGCTCGGTTGACTATGATTCATGTATCAGATAAAAGTTAGCCTACATTCTCTAGTAAGACCTAAAGCCGTCGTAAATGGGAGGTAATAAAGCAACAGAAACTCAAGTCACCGTTTTGTAGGGATGTATTTTCCAGCATGCAATAACAAAGGCATTCATTAAGCTGCTTTGTCAACAGCTCGAAGTGAGAGTTGTTCAATTTTTTCTACTCCTCATGAAACAACTCGAGTGAAGCGAGTTTCTATTTAACTCTCACTTCGTTCGAGTTGTGCAACCTTTCTATGAAACAACCGTCTCGCGAATGCCATCACCTAATAATTGGCTGTCAATGCAGTCTACATTCTCTCGTATCTAGGATATACTGAGTATTTGCGTTATTATCGTCCCCATTTCTACATTAATGCCTGAGTAGCATGATTATAGAATATCATGAAGATCCAATATCCTGCTGATCCATGTATTTTAGCAGAGTGATGAATCTATAAACTATTGTTCACCCGAGCGAAGAAGGGTGAAAACGCTACCAATTCTCTGCTTCTTGATGAATACACGTATTTGAGTTAGTGCATCCCGCTTACTTTAACATCATTAGCAACAGTGAGCGAAGCGAACTGTTGCACTGTTGCCACTGTTATTTTATCAAAGTCATTCTAACAGTTCGCTTCGCTCACTGTTGCACTGTTGCACTGTTAATTATCAAAGTCATAGCAACAGTTCGCTTCGCTCACTGTTGCATTGTTGCCACTGTTAATTATCAAAGTCATAGCAACAGTTCGCTTCGCTCACTGTTGCACTGTTGCACTAGAACACCACCTCACTTGGCAAAACATAAACCCTTTCCCCATTTTCCCTCACCGTCTCCCTCTTCACATCACACGGAAGCAGCTTCCTCATGTCGAAAGCATCCACATCATCATTCACACGGTTCCTGTCCGTGGGCATTTCCCTGCCATAATAGCCTATGACCCGCCTATACACACTGTAGCCGAGCTTCTCATACAACTGCCTTGCCAAATTGTTGGTCACCTTCACAAACAAGTCTACAAACAAGGCATTGTGGGGATCGCCACTCGTCAGACGCTCGAGCTGGAGACACAATTCAGAGGCGAGGCCCAATCTCCGATACTGCTCCTGCACAGTGACCGCAGTAATATGTGTATGCCACTCTTTACGTGACAACTTGCCCTCGGTCTTGCCCATCATGTACCCACTGATGGCCTCGCCACCTACACATGGCTCTGTGGACTTGAAAAACATCGACGGCCATTTCGTAAGATAGTCGGTGTAAAAGTACACATCGAAGTTCTCGGTGAGAGGGTCGAGATTGACTGCATTGACCTTGAAGAGGTCTTCGGCCTGGAACGGTCTGAAGGACGTCATGGCAATCAATCTGCTGCAAAAAAAAATTTCACCAACATGTACGGAGGCCCAGCAAGTGAAGAACAGAAGAAACTCCAGGAAAAGTACGCCTACGACACCTTGAAGTACTCGGGCGCGGTCGCAACCGCTTTGTGGGTCGCCCCGATCCTCTACCACTACATAAAGAGACAGTTTTAACAGCTAAGAAGCACCAAAGCACCAAGCTACCAGAAGTACCAGATACAAAGCACAAGTGGCATCAGATATACTACCAGTGGGATCAGATCATTGGTCATATGATATCTGTGACACAGTCACATTTTGGTATGTCAACTACATTCTGATCTAGATCTGAACATAAGGTGTTGTATATAGACCATAATATATGATATGGACGTAAATTGACTGTACAAAGATGAGATAGATGATTGGCCAGTGAGATTGGCATGTACAAAGCCATGAATAAAGAAGGAATGTAAGAGCTGACTACTTTTCACTGAGCTATCAGCGAGAGGATCTGAATGAGTGATGCTAAATAGAACAGTTGGATGGAGTAGAGTGGAGATAATGATGGATCTGAACAGAGTGGAGATAAATGTGGATCTGAATGATGGATCTGAACAGAGTGGATCGGAAAAGAGTGATCTGAACAGAGTGGATCTGAACGGGCGAATCTATTCGCTTTTTACTTCACTTGGAATTTACCAAACCGCTCTTTCATGGTTTTGTCTCTTCGATCTAGTAACTACATCACTAACGTGTATTCTTATCCCTGCATCCTAGGCACCGTCTGATTAGCGAAATCATTTGGAGAGGGTATACGGTGATTTCTGTGTCACTATGCAGTTTGTCAAGTCTTAGACCAAGCAAGTCATAGATCTGATTCTTCAGTCCATACTATTTGGCCAATACGAGAAACTAAATTTTTGTTAGGGATTTCACACTTTTAGGGAAATAGCTTAGATCTTATTGAGAATATACACAGTATTTATATTCCAGCAACTCGACGAATTTAAGCTGCCGTGGCAACACCACGGTGTTGCCATGAAAAGTCAAAGGGAACCGAAAAGGGAAACCTTGATCATGTGGGTTACATGCAGTACTCGTACTCCCAGTACCTGACAATTTTCTAATGCCTCGATCTATGGATAAATTTATATAAAACTAGTTCATATTTCTCTACCGCACTCCATAACTTATCTACCTTTATTGATGAAAAATACTGGGTAACCGTAGACCATACACTACATATAAAGTACATCTGCTGAACAGTTCTTTTCCTATCGAGTCCCCATGAACTGAAACGCTAAAGGAACGCTCCCCCTTCAGTGTCCTAATACCCCCAAGACCAGTCGGTTGTATCCCCTGAATTCACAAACCTGTATTTAATCATCCTGACAACCATTAATGGGCAATAAGTTAATGGACGAGTTATTAATGGACGAGTTATTAATGGACAATGAGTTTTGCTCACTCTGTATGACAAATGTCACTTCACAGATTCTTCCATATACTGTTCAAAGACCTGAAATCTGAATTAGCAGACCCTGGTCTACTATTGTTCACAAAAGTACCTTATCGGTGATGATTAAAAAGGCAAAAAAGTCCCAACCAAGAATAGGCAAAAACAGGTAGAGTTTTCAAGATAGACGAATTCGAAAGGCACACTTTTACTGTCATAAATTCTATCGTGGGTGAAGAGAAGATGGCATGATTATGTACAAGAGTCTTTTTGTGCCTGGAAATAGGCAATTAAATAGGCACCCTGTATCGCAATGGAAAACGAGAGCACTGGGGATGTTTACCGAATGATACATAGTCTTAATGGGGGCGATCGAGGTATTAATACTGTACAAGCAGGGCTAAAAAAAAATGTTTTATGGCTCAAAATTTGCTATGGTTTGAATTCTATGGAAAATAGTGACTGACACTGCCTCGTTATTAAGTCAATTTAGGGTGGTTCAAGCGTAAGAATCCTTCCTATTAGCACATACCATTAACTGAAGTCTGAATTCCGTAGATGGTTGGAGAGGCTTGAGGGGATAACAAAAATATACGAGGCGGTATGTGTCCACGAATAGTTTCCAATGAGGAATGTTTCCTGTCTCAAGCTTTATTAATGAGGAATGTTTAGTATTTTTGATTCTGCGGGGATAATTCTGCGGGGATAATTCATAAAATCAGTATGTGTAGGGTTTAGTGAGAACATTCGTAAAATGGCTGTAAGACCTGTTCAGGCATCTGGTTGCGATAGGCCATCCTCGCTTATAGAATCTCTATCGAAATCTCTATAGAATCTCTATAGAAATCTCTATAGAAATCTCTATAGATACTGGTGACACTTGTGAATACTAGTATACTAGTATACTAGTGAATACTAGTGGAAACTAGGGAAATACTCTTTATAAATACTTTATAATGGAACACTTCTAGTGGAATACTCGTACTCTCTTATAGCCTGTTCTCGAGGCTGAGTGCGGATCAGTCTTACATAAGCCAAAAAAATTAACAACAGATAGATGTCCGACAAGACCGGTTTGAGGAAGTACAAGATCGTCTTCTTGGGCGATCAAAGCGGTATGTATAACTTTTGATTCATGGGTACAGACTCGACCCAGGCATTGGAATAAGACAGATAATCGACTACGGAGGCAAATGACTGAAACACATGCACGGTTGCTAAGCGCCAGAGATCAAAGAATGCGAGCTGAAGAGGATCTGAGCTCACATGAATGATCATTGATACCACATTTGATAGAAGAATGACTGAGCAAACAACGTATGAAGTCATTAAGTTGGTTGATGAGGAAGGGAAGGTAGATGAAGGGAAATGTGAAGGTAGGAGGGAAGGTGAGTGAAGGAAGACGTGGGAAGGCAAATGTGGTTTAGAGTGGCAAATTTGGTATTCAAGTCAAATGTGGCAGCAAAGTGATCTAAATGTGGCAGCAAAGTGATGTGGCAGTATGATCTGGCAAATGTGGTATTCAAGTGATGTGGCAGATGTGGCAGTATATTCAAAATGATACAGTTGATAATTCAGTCATGTGCAGATGTGACGTGGCAGATGTGGC
Source organism: Kodamaea anthophila (assembly GCA_015708815.1). Lineage (NCBI taxonomy): Eukaryota > Fungi > Ascomycota > Pichiomycetes > Serinales > Debaryomycetaceae > Kodamaea > Kodamaea anthophila. Next base: position 320,342 of record JACFYR010000015.1, on the reverse strand, counting down.
AGATATTCAAAATGACAACAGTTGAGTATTCAGTAATGTGCAGATGTGCGTGATGTCTTCAATTGTTCTCGTTATAGCGTCGTCCATGTTGACTGCTTGGGGTTGCCTGCTGTTTTGTACAGCTGATACCCTTAAGGTATTCTGGGATCTGATATCCACTTCTATTCATACTAACATCAGTTGGAAAAACATCGTTAATCACAAGGTTCATGTACGATACCTTTGACGAGACGTACGCAGCAACCATTGGGATTGATTTTCTCCTGAAAACAATGTATCTCGACGACAACCGTACACTCAGGCTCCAGCTCTGGGACACAGCCGGCCAAGAACGGTTCCGGAGCTTGATTCCGTCGTATATCCGCGACTCACATGTGGCGGTCGTGTGCTACGACATTTCCTCCAAAAAGTCCTTCAATAACCTTGCCAAGTGGGTTGAGGACGTGCGCATGGAACGCGGACAAGAGGTCATTGTGGCCGTGGTGGGGAACAAGTCCGATTTGTCTGAGAAGAGACAGGTGACGACCGACGACGTGGACAAGTTCTGCACGTCTGTCGGTGCCCTGTTCCACATCGAGACCTCCACGAAAGCCAACCACAATGTCAAGGCATTATTCAAGAAAATAGCCCAGGCATTGCCGGACGTGGGAACAGCCGTTCCCGAGGAGAAGCCAGAGGTGGTGGATATCACCGTAGAAGAACCCACCACAAGCAGCTGTTGTTAGAAGAGGAAGAAGAAGAAGAAGAAGAAAAATCAACAGAGCCGCAAGTGTATCGAACAAGTAGTCCAGCATTTAGCATGCCAAGGTTTTCAGAAGGTTATCAGAAATGTGGTCAGACACTAATGTTACCAGGACGCCGTATGACAACGTTATCAGACAATGTCCTCAGACGACGTTATCAGAACGTTGTCAGACAACGTTATCAGACAACGCTATCAGACAATGTTCTTAGACAACGCTATCGTATATTATCGGACAACGCTATCAGACAACGTTATCAGACAACGTTATTAGACAATGTCCTCAGACAATGTTCTCAGACAATGTTCTCGGATAATGTCCTCAGACAATGTTCCAGACAACGTTATCAGAACGTTATCAGACAACGTTATTAGACAATGTCCTCAGACAATGTTCTCAGACAATGTTCTCGGATAATGTCCTCAGACAATGTTCCAGACAACGTTATCAGACAATCAAATAGTAGAACCAATTATCAACCAAAGATGCAGATAGAGTGCTTCGAGTCATACCGCAGCCATGGTTTGGGTTTTCCATGTCATTTTATGAATCATGAGCATTGACATCTCAGTTATGATGAATTGACGACTGATGGGCATTTCTTCGGCCAGTGATCGTGAGCCGATATCTGATATCATGGAGGTGATATGAGAAGAGTTTCATGAGGCGATATGAGAAGCGATATGAGCGTCTCGAGAAGCGTTTCATGAAGCGATATGAGAAGCGATATTATGAGTGTCTCATGAAGCGACGTCATGGGAGGGCAAGGATAGTGAGGTAAGGATAGCGAGGGTGAGACGGTAAGAAAGCTAATGATGTCAAGACTATCCCAGTGATACAATTACCCTGCTCGGGTAAGGAGGCGGGAAAGCTAATGATGTCAATACTATCCCAGTGATACAATTACATCGCTCGGGCGAGGAGACGGGAAAGATAATGATGTCAAGACTATCCCAGTGATACAATTACCCGCTCGGGTAATTACATGCTTAGGTAATATGAGCCATGGGGCCTTGTATGAAGTCCCGACGAATTATACAGTACTCGGGAGTATTCTCATAAATAGACAATAGTACGAGATGATAGGATGAGCGATGATGCAGTATGGAGGATGGAGGATGTAGAATGGAGGATGGAGGATGGAGAATTATGGACGATAAATTATATGAAGAGTGGAGAATGAGTATGGTGAATCATGGAGAATGGTCAATTATGGAGAATGGAGAATTATGGAGGATGGTGTATGAAGAATTACGGGGATTGGAGAATTATGGAGGTTGGAGTATATGGAGAATCGAGAATTATGGAGAATGGACAATTATGAAGTATGGAGAATGATGGAAAACGGTGTATGAAGATTTACGGAGAATCGAGTTTGGAGAATGGAGAATGGGGAATTATGGATAATTGACAATCCAACCACTGGTAAAATTGTACTGACCCATTCCTACAACCTGTGACTGCCATTTTTACATGATGAGGAGCAGGAAAACGATGCACACATGAAGACTCGAGGACTTACTGTTGCAGTTCAATATTCACTCGAGCCAACCAGTTATTTTTCTCAAGTGAGTGGAGAAATAGGAGAGAGTATATGAGCAGTGGTGGTGGAGATGGGGTTGTGGGGTATTGGGAATATGGAGTATGGGAGAATATGGAGTTATGGGGGGATATATAGAGTTATGGAGTTATGGGAGAATATGGAGCATTAAGAGATTACATGGGAGAATAAGGACTTATGGGAGGATATATAGAGTTATGGAGTTACCGGAGAATATATGAGCTTTATTAACTACATGGGAGAAGTAGTATATGAAGTAATGGAGTTATGGGAGAATAAGGACTTATGGGAGATTTATCATTGAGATTACATGGGAATATATGGATCATTGAATTACATGGAGAATAAGGAGTTATGGAGTTTTGGGAGAATATATGCAGTTATGGGGGAATATATGGAGTTATGGGAGAATTTATGGACTTATGGAGTTATGGAGTCATGATTATGGGAGCATATATGGAGTATGGGCACTATGAATACATGGGGAATGGTGTATTTTTGCATTACTTGAACCATCCCAACTCTGTAGACCTCATTCATTGTTTTGAGAATCTCTAATGGAACCTGAACGGCACTGAAATCATTCAGCACTGCTAATGAGTTATTGGTGAGAATGGGCTACATTGAGGATTATTGATTATAATCAATATGGGGGTTGTGTGCTTTCTTATGCTTTCTTATGCTCTATATTTCTTATGTTCTGTTTCTCATGTTTATGTTTCATGTTTATGTTTCTTATGTTTATGTTTATGTATGTTTCTTATGTTCTGTTTCTTATGTTTATGGTATCACGTGCCAACACACCTGCATATAACTGGATCTCAACAGAATCTCGGAGAACCTCGAGAACGCCCGAACAAAGAATCTATTGTATCATGGAATGACTAGAATGCAACAGAAGCACAGAGTGTGAACAAACAGCTGACAAATAGTATAAGCACACACAGACAGCACACAGACAGCACAGACAGCACAGACAGAGTACATATATTCATAAGTTCATACAGACAGCACATATAGTCATAAGCACAGACAGCGCATATAGTTATAAGTTCATACAGACAGCATATACGATCTCACTAGTCGAGCTCAAATAAGAATATTTGATCTCACTCGTCGAGCTCATAATAATCAATAAAGGATATTCGCATCTCACTCCGTTCGATGCTCAAACTAATCGCTTCTCACTCGTCGAAGCTCATACTAATCAATATGGGATATTCGCATCTCACTCCGTTCGATGCTCAAACTATTCGCTTTGGTTGTTTGTGTAACATATCTCTCTGCAATCTCAACATTGTGCTTCCTTTATGCGATGACTATGTTGCTCTGCAATAGAGACACACATGCAGAGACAGTGATCACCGTCGACAACGAGTTACCTCCCTCGTAAATACTCTAGTGCATTCATCCAGTTGCACTCCCCTGGCAATAACCTTTAGGTTCCTGAATGCAAGGTGTAGTGCATAAGAGCACAAGAGGGCATAAGAGGGACAAGAGGGCACAAGAGGGCACTGTCCGAGGTCACAAGAGGTGACTAGAGGTGACTAGAGGTGACTAGAGAGGTCACAGAGTTCACAAGAGGTCACAGAGTTCACAGAGTTCACAAGAGGTCACTACTACTACTTCTCTAAAGCCGATTTCAAGATATTTTCGTTCCTATTTGTTCCTATTTTTGTTCCTATTTTGTTCCTATTTCCTATTTTAGTCCTGTCCTTGTGTCCGGCTAACGGCTGGAATACGAGGTTTCAGGTGATTTCAGGTAGTCAGTTGATAACACAGCCACGTCTACTTTTAATCACTTTATTGGTTTAACGTACTTTATCACTTTATTGGGTTCTAATCACTTTATTGGTTTATCGTACACATTCGCTTCGCTCATGTGTACTCATGTGTACTCATGTGTACTCCGGAGCTATTACAATCTCCTAATTCGTACAGCCGCGAGACATACAAACACCCCTTTCTGGATTGGGAGCGGAGGTGCTTCTTTGCATGGAAGTGAGGTTGTTCCTAGCTACAAGCCACTTTGGGAGGTGCGTGCCGGGATTGCGACAGCAATATTGCAGGGGACCGCCTTAGACCTGCATGGAACCTTTTGTGGCTGTTTTGATAAAAAAAGGCCACTTTATGTGGAGGCGCATTTTGAAGTACGTGCACCTCCGCAGAGAAGCTTATGCTGTTTCTGGAAACACGATAAGCTTAAGCTTAATGCGATGCAGAAGCGATCGCTGATCCCGAAGAATCAAAGCGCACAGCAAAGAACCGAGATCAACGGCTTGTGGCACAACAATACGACTTTGACTTGCGGAAATCAAAAAAACCAACGACAGGAACATCACCCCATTGGAAGTCCGCGGGGGGTGGAGCGCAATTGATAAGATATAGAATAGAGACGGAGAAGAATACAAAATATAGAATATTGAATATTAAATACTGAGACGATCAGAATATAGAATACAGAATATAGAATGTAGAATACTGAGACAGACAGAACATAGAATACTGAGACAGACAGAATATAGAATACTGAGACAGACAATACTGAGACAGACAGTAGAATCCTGCCATCTATGATTAGGTTTGTGGCATGGGGTGCGCATGACAGCTGAAAAAGACTTTGCTCCGAGACATTAAATTTAGATCTTTTAAAGATAAGCCCCTATGGCACGCATGGGCGGAGCTTGACGGAGATCCAGACAGAACAAGAAAGAGTGGAGAGAAAGATAGAAGGAAAGAATAGAAGAGAATAGAAGAGAGAGGAAGAGAATATCTCTGTATCCACCAGGGTAGTATCGCCAAGACATCTCGGATAGCAGAGATGCGTAGAAGAACACTCTCAGCAGACATGCGGGACTCAGGGCACTGGAAGATAGCAATAAAAGACACACATAACGTAATCATCACAATACTCACCATCAAATGAAAAGAAATGAAATAAATGAATAAATCAATCACTTCACCAATCACTCACATAATCACAAATCACTTCACCAATCATTAATCACAAATCACTCATAATCACAAATCCTAATCATAATCCTCAGTAGTGTATACCCGACAAACAGGATAAGCGCAGTGCCACTGCCTAATCAGGGCACTGGATAGTAGGCAATATCTAGGAGCAGACTTGGCACCGTCGTGCCAAGTAACAGAACAGAAATTAATGTAGTGCTTGGAGTGAAGGGATCTGGATAACCAGGGTATCAGTATGCCAAATGTGTCTTCTGGTGTCTGTCCGTATCCTTCGTTCGATTTCTAGGCCATTTTAATAAACCTGAGCGAAGCGAAGGTTTATGCTTAAATCACCTATTCACAAAATTCGCCTTGCTCAGGTATGCTCAGGCTGCTTATTCTATTTATAAACCTTCGCTTCGCTCAGGTTATGCTCAGGTATGCTTAGGCTGCTTAGGCTGCTTAGGCTGCGTATACTAATTATAAACCTTCGCTCTGCTGTATGCTTAGGCTGCCTATACTAATTATAAACCTTCGCTTCGCTCAGGTTATGCTCAGGTATGCTTAGGCTGCTTAGGCTGCCTATACTAATTATAAACCTTCGCTTCGCTCAGGTTTATATCTCGCTCAGGTTATGCTCTATGTGAGTATGCAAGATGGACATAATCAGGCGTACCCGTACAGAATGCGTACTGCCTATATGCAGTATTTCTTTAAAAATCCGGAAGTGGTCTGGAGTGAAGTCTAATCTCTCCTGGACTTATGCTGGTTGTTATTACCCGAGTATACTGACATACTGAATACTGAATACTGACATACTGACATACTGACATACTGACATACTGACATACTGAGCATATTGAGCATACTGAGCATACTGAGCACCTGGCATACCTTCGCTTCGCTCAGGTCTGCCAGGTGCTTAGTATGCCAGTATGCCAGGTGCTTGTATTAGCAGGGGTGCAGCCAACGTGTACCCTTCGTACCTCATTATACCACTCTGGACATGCGTAAAAAATACTACAAAATACTACGCCACAAACGCGCCGTCAGGGTTCGGCATCATCGTGAGTCCCAGGCGCTAATCTCCCTATGCATGTTTTCCTTTGCATGTTTTCCTATAAATATTGGCGAAAAAAAAAAGTCCCTATGGCCTTCTCAGCAGTCATGACTGGGCGGAGCGAGACCGAGACGAGCGCGCTTAAGAAGCGGCCCAGCAAGGGCCGCGCGTTCCAGTGCACGGGGTACCCCGGCTGCCTGATGCTGTTCACACGCTCAGAGCACCTAGCGCGCCACAAGAGAAAACACACGGGCGAACGTCCATTCACCTGCCCCTACTGCCTGAAGAACTTTAGCCGGTTGGACAACTTGCGCCAGCACAAGCAGACCGTCCATGCCTACGAGACCTTCCTCAAGGGCTCCTCCGTGCCGGTTCTCCACCAGGACCCGCTGACCCCGTTCTACCCGCAAATGATGGTGTCGCCACCAAACAGCAGCTCCCCGGTCGACTGGCGCTACAGGAGGTATCCATATCAACAAAGTCAACAAAGTCAAAGTCAACCAAGTCAACCTCAACCTCAACCTCAAATCAATCAACAAATGAATCATCCAAATCACAACATGATCAACCCAATCATACCCCCCCTCAACCAGGGGGGCATAATAGGGGTGGCGCCCATGCAGATGCCCCTCAACCAAGGCCTTCCGTCGCTCTACCCGTTTGTAAGCGCCCCCCCCAGTATCTCGGCCACGCCCGTGGACTCGGAACAGCTCAAGACGCCGTCCACATTCAAACCCAAGCGAAGACCGCGCCCGTTGACGCTCCAGCACCTGCATCTCGAGCACGCCGATGTCCAGACAGCGCCAGCGCACTGCACGTCCTTCACGGTCGGTCCCCTCCCGAACGCCCCTCTACCAAGCGCGCCCATGTCCCGGGGCTTGAGGCCGCTGCGCACCCCGAACCTAGTGTCGCCGTTGCTGCCGTTGTTTCACCAGAGCTTTAGCCAGCGCAGGAAGGTGTTGCCGGGCGTGGAGAGTATATTGAAGGAGGGCGAGGAGTTGGCGAGGATTGATGAGAGGGGGGAGTCGAAGAAGCCGACGATAGATCTGTTGTTGAGTCCGGACGAACGTACACTGAATAGTACACTGAGCGAAGCGAAGTGTACATTGACTCAATGATACACTGAGCGGCGTACACTGAGCGAAGCGAAGTGTACGTTGACTCAATGACTGATTATCTACACACTGAGCGAAGCGAAGTGTGTATAGTCGAGGCAGTGAACACACGCGATAGTACACTGAGCGGTGTACACTGAGCGGAGCGAAGTGTCATAGCTTAGCCCTAATGAATGTTGATCAAAAAAAAGAACACCGAGCGGTGTACACTGAGAAATAGTACACTTCGCTCCGCTCAGTGTACTTAGTTGCACGTGTGATTGTTTACCAGAAACAGTGCACTGAGTGTACATAGGTCAGGCACTCACTGGTTATCGCTCGAGTAAACACACACACAGAATGAAGCGAACGAGACTTAATGACTGATGTCTATTCACATGTATTGTGAGACACTGAGAACCAATGCACTGTTGGATATCGCTGTGTACACCGTTCACCTGTGAACTGCCAACTAGCGAGTGAGATCCATACTGATACACATTGGCCAGTGATGGTCTATTAATACGACCACAGCCACGCAGAATGTCAACACATTGTACTGAGCGAGCGATCAGTAGAACAGAACAACCAAGGGACTGTGAGAGAATGTCAATTTATTGTACTGGGCGGCGAACAAAAGAATATCCAAGGGACTGAGCGAGCGAACAACAGAATATCCAAGGTGCTGAGCGAGCGAACAAGAGAATATCCAAGGGACTGAGGAACAACTCAACAGACTATCCAATTACTGTGAGCAGCAACAGTCAACACAGACTATACTGGAACACATTGACAGCTCGCTACACAACAGATTATGAATGCATTGTACTGTGAGCGAAGCGAACAGTACAACAGACTACAAAGACTTGGGCATGTACTGTGAGCGAAGCGAACAGTACAGCAGACTACAAAGACCTGGGCATGTACTGTGAGCGAAGAGAACAGTACAACAGACTACAAAGACCTGGAACATGTCTGTTCGCTTCGCTCACAGTACAACAGACTACAAAGACCTGGGACATGTCAATTACTGGGAATGTACTACTTCGCGACAACTCTGTGGATACATTCCTGTTCGCTTCGCTCAAGACATTGTCTTCGCTTCGCTCACACAATTGTACTACTAGCATGAAAACGAATGATGAACCGATGCATAGATGAGAGAGACGATAGTAACGATATTAGAATGAATACAGATGCATACCCGAGCGTAGCGGGTGAATCCGTGTAGACAGGAGGCGAGGTGGGGGTCGATATAGAGGGTAGTATGTGAACCAGGGGTATCGTGATATTGTATATGGATATATGAGCATGACAATAACTGGTTTGGAAATATGAGCAATATCAACAAAGTGAATCATCGATATGAGATAGTGGGAGCGAAGTCGTTGGGACAAGTCAGAATTCATTCTGTGTTGAGCATCCATATTCTTTCGACTCACTAGCTATACTCGACTACTTACTGTATGACCACTGACTCTATACTCTATGATCTCAATTACAGCTTTACTACCCTATCACTGTATTATACTTTATCACTCTATCACTTTCACTCTATATTACTCTAAATCACTCTCTATTACTCTCTATCATACTTTATCACTCTATCACTTCTATATACTCTATATCTTTTCTTTCCTCACTCCATCCTTCTAATTTCTTATCAACTTTCTTCTCTGTCTATTCTGGACTGTCTGATATCTAATGTCTGATCGGTCTCATGATCTTGTCGATCATTGTCGGATCGATCTCAGTGTCGGACCGGATATCTGATCTGTGTCTGAACAACGTCTGTAAATCTGTCTGAGATAATAGAAGTGATCACAGAGTGTATTTATTGACGACATTTGGGTCCCCGATGATCTATTGATGATGTATCTTCAGAGATGAGTGTACTTATTGATGGAATTGTCTTCACAGCTGGTTGATCTGATTAGTGTTGATGTAGTCATAGAGATTACTATTGATTGGTCTACTATTGTCTTCACAGCTGCTCGGTTGATTTCAGTGTTGATGTAGTCATAGAGATTACTATTGATTGATGGTCTACTATTGTCCTCGCTATGGTTCATCTGAATAGATATTGCTTGGCTTCCTCGCTATGGGTTCATCTGATGAGATCTATGATTGGGTCATCGATAGATCTATATTGGGTCATCCGATAGATCTATATTGGGTCATCGATAGATCTATATTGGGTCATCCATAGAACTATGATTGGGTCATCCAATAGATGTATTATTGTCTCCACCCTCGCTGGGTTCATTCGGTTTCTATTATTGTCTTCACCCTCGCTCTCGCTCGGGTTCATCCGCTATGCTCGGGTCATCCAGTCTGTGTCATTGTTATTCTGCAAAGTGCCTATCGGCAGGGGGACGCTTAGTGACGTCTGTCATTTGTGCAGCTTTCCGCCACAGGCACGGCTCTGGCCTGGCGTGCAGAAACCACGTCGCTCAGTCGTTTGTGACGATTCACGCGAAAAAATATCAGGGGGCCTTTGTCAAGACACTGGGTATTGTGTTTGCAATAAGCAATCAAGCCATTTTCCAAAAGCGTTCCTTGGCTAGCTCTAGTGATGCATCGCGTCAAACGTTGCGGAATTACTGGGGGTGCACACTCAGACTGCATAGTCTAGACAATACAGAATAGACATACAGGACAAGAATAGACATACAGGACAATAAAGAATAGACATACAGAATCGTCTGTTCTATTGTATTGTATTCTATTCTTTTGTATTACTCTATTTTCTATTTCTATTCCTTCTATTCCTTTCTATATCCCTTTTCTCTATTATTTCCAGGTTATTGAATAGTAGCACCTAAACATAACCTTCGCTTCGCTCAGGTTATTCGCTCAGGTCGCTCAGGTTATTGAATAGTAGCACCTAACCTTCGCGAAGCGAAGGTTAGGTGCTTACGGCTATGTGGCGCAGGTCAGCAGCACGCAATACTAGGCACGTGGCGATGCGACGTGCGTTGTCCCTTTCTAGCTCTCCCAACCACCAAGGTCGCGTGCCATGCTAACCGATGTAGCGCGCTAAAGACAACAGAAGAGAAAGAAAAGAGAGAGAAAAGAGAGAAAAGAGAGAGAAAAGAGAGAGAAAAGAGAGAGAAAAGAGAGAGAGAAAAGAAAAGGGTAGAATAGTACAGCATGTTATTCTACCCTTTCTTTCCCCGTTTCTAATTACGGCTTTACGCTATTTTTATCCTTTTTGCTTCTCCGCTGCACGCCGCCTATTCGTCGACTTTGACTCTGGCCACCAAATACGAAATGTCAAAACTGTCGTTACCATGTCGGCTGACTCTATCGTTCATGTCGGCTGTCTCTATCGTTTATGTCGGCTGTTTCCATCGTTCATGTCTGGCTCTATCCGTTTTCTGTCAGTTGATCATCCGTTTTCTATCATTTTCCATCATATTCCATCATTTTCTATCCTTATGTTTACCATACTTTCTATCATTTTCTATCCTATGTTTACTCTATTTTCTATCCTATGTTTACCCTACTTTCTATCCGTTCTCCCTGACTGGCTGGCTTCAAGGGCCGCGCTTTGTGTCTGCACCCGATTAAGTAAACCTTAATCCAAAAAACCCATGGTACCTGCCTGAAAAAAGACTGTTCCCTATGTTATGCTCATTAATTCTCTAATCTCATCCAATACTCTCATTCTCATTCTATAATTCTTTCCTTCATTCTCATTCTCTCTATCATATATCTATCAATCTCTCTATCATCTATCATTCTCAATCTATCTATTGTGCATATATCCTGTCTGCACTGTGGCTACGTTTATCTGGATGTGCGGCGTTCGCAGAGCGCAATTTTGTTTTACCACGTAGCGTATGGGGACATGGGCGCATGTGCAGAAAGAGCGTGTATGAGCAGTATTTGAGCAGTGATATTTGAGCAGTGAGCGAAGCGAACTGCGAATTACCTGTTTTGTTAGAATACTGAGCAGTGAACGAAGTGAACTGCGGACTATCTAATTGGAATTAACTGAGCGTGAGCGAAGCGAAATGCGAATTTGCTTATTTGTAAGAGTACTGAGCAGTGAGCGAGCTGCGAATGATCGAATGATATTTGAGCAGTGAGCGAAGCGAACTGCGAATTACCTAATTGTTAGAATACTGAGCAGCGAGCAAAGCGAACTGCGAATTACCTAATATGAATTAACTGAGCAGTGAGTGAGCTGCAAATTATCTAATATGAATTACCCGAGCAGTGAGCGAGCTGCGAATTACCTAATATGAATCATCTGAGCAGTGAGCGAAGCGAAATGCGAATTTGCTAATTTGAATTAACTGAGCAGTAAGCGAAGTGAACTGTGAATTACCTAATTGTTAGAATGCTGAGCAGTGAGCGAATAAAATGATGGAATGATATTTGAGCAGTGAACGAAGTGAACTGCGAATTAGGTGTTTTTAGGAACTGAGCAATGAGCGAAGCGAGCTGTGAATTACTCAATTTGTAAGAATACTGAGCGAAGCAACTGTGAATTACCTTATTCCCAGCAGCGAACAAAGCGGACTGCGAAATAGCTATTTTAAGAGTACTGAGCGAAGCAACTGCGAATTACTCAATTTGGATTAAGTGAGCAGTGAGCGAAGTGAACTGCGAAAAACCTATTAGAATACTGAGCAGTAAGCCGAGCTGCGAATTTGCTTATTGTAAGAATACTGAGCAGTGAGCGAAGTGAACTGCGAATAAATGTTTGAATGAACTGAGCACTGAGCGAAGCAACTGCGAATTACCTAATTTGAATTAACTTGGCAGTGAGCGGAGCGAGCTGCAAATTAGCTATTTCAAGAGATCTGAGCAATGCGAACTATTAGTTATTTCAAGAGATTTGAAGCAACTGAGAATTACTTTATAAGAATACTGAGCAGTGAGCGAAGCAACTTCGAATAACTGATTGAGTGAGAATTGAGTGACGCAACTGCGAATAACGTTTGAATGAATTGAGAAGTGAGCGAAGCGATCTGTGAAATAGTTTATTTGAAAGAATACTGAGCAGTGAATGAATTGCAATTAAACTTACTTATAAGAGAACTCGCAATGGACGCTTATTAGCTATTTCAAGAGCTGAGGATTAAACGTCTTATAAGAACTGAGCGAAGCAACGCAAATAACTGATTTGTAATACTGAGCACTGAGCGAACTGAGTAAGCTATTCCAAGAGAACTTTTCAATAGACTGAGCGGGCAACGCGATTACTTATTTATAAGAGACTAGCGTTCTCTGATCGCTGCGAATACCTAATTTGCAAGAATACTGAGCAGCGAAGCAGCTGCGAAAAACTGATTGAATGAGAAAGCAAAAGAATTGAATATCTGATTAATGAACGAGCAATCACTTCGGTCACTGCCAAAACCGATTGAATGAGCAATCACTTCAATCACTGCTTGTTGATATAAGGAGCTACTCATTTAGCTTAGATGAACTCGAGCAAGGGAACTACGTCATATATGCAACAGAAATGGATACCGGGTGGAAATAGATAGATACAGACTGGTGTAGCATCATCTATATACAGAATTGGGTTGTACATCATCGATATAGAGAGCATCGCATAGCTAATTTGAGAATACTGAGCAGTGCGGAGCTGCTTATTAATTGATTTAAGAGGCCCATTGGTGATTACTAATGTAGTGTTCGTGAATACTACAGTATCACTAGATTAATCTCCAGTATCACTAGATTAATCTTACTCCAGTATCACTAGATTAATCTCCAGTATCACTAGATTAATCTCCAGTATCATTAGATTAATCTCCAGTATCACTAGATTAATCTTACTCCAGCATCACTAGATTAATCTCCAGTATCACTAGATTAATCTTACTCCCGTATCACTAGATTAATCTGGCTCAGCTACGTGTATGAACAATCTTGGTATCCGATAACCGTACTAAACGTGTTGCTATCCATTATTATCATTCTGAGATCACGAAGGATAGTATGTGTACTATTTCCTTTTTCCCGTATTGGACTTCTTCAGCGTCTTAACCTTTAAGTTTACTTTTATCTTAAATGAAAACTTTACCTTCGTGAACCTTAATCTTCTCTGAGATACTCAAACTATTCGCCAGTTCTCAGAATTCTCTAGACTCACATCAATACTCAAATACTGTCATTCGCCGTGCTCCCTTAGTGCTCAGAATTCCCTTTCGCCTATCAATACTCAAACACTGTCTCGCCCTGAGCTCCGCTCAGTGCTCAATATCTCTTAGGTTCTTCAACACCTCGAGCTGGTGGTGGAGATTGTCCATTTCGTGGCTGTCCAAATACACCGCCAACACGTTTAGCGTGTCCACTATTTTCCCCATCAACTCTACGTTGTGGACATACAACTGGTAGACCTCGCGGTTCATGGCCAACTTCTTGTCGACCAATTGCCTGGTTCTCTTCAGGGCCAACGAGTCGGCTAGAAGCACCACTCTTTGGCGCAATTCGGGCAAAATCACCGTGAGAATCATGTCTTCGTACTCGCTCAACACGGCATGCAATTTTTGGTTGCGCACGACCTTTTGCCTTTGTAAAAGCTTGAGCTTGGCAATGTCCTGCCGAAGACTATTGACGCGCCGGTTATCGCTTATCGCAATCTCCTGCTCAGGAATGCTCTGTAGATTGTACTTTGTGTCGAGATGGTACCGAAGACGGTCCTTTTCGTGGTGTATGGGAGCTTCTGGGGGGGGGAGAAGGTAATGAGTGCTTGTTGTGCCGGCAAATGACGCTGTTTCGGTTCGTAGCGTAGACAAGTATGAGGCCATCTGGGGGCTTGTTTGGGGGGGGGATAGCGTTAACTTGGAGTCAACGTATCGCGATAGGTGTTGGATTTGCTGGTCATTTTGGTAGATCTGCTCGGATAGTCGCCCGATGATGGTTACTAGGGGTTGGAGGTTTTCTGTTTTGAGCATTAGATGAACTCGAGCGAAATTGGATGAACTCGAGCGAAGCGAGAGTGAAGACTAAAAAACAGAATGACTTGATTGGATGAACTCGAGCGAAGCGAGAGTGAAGACTGCGATAAAAAACAGAATGATTCGAGCGAAAATTGGATGACCCCAGCGAAATTGGATGAACTCGAGCGAGCAAGAGTGGACACTAAAAAACAGAATGAAGCGAGCGAGAGTCAAGACTAAAAAACAGAATGACTCGAGGGAGCGAAAAACAGTATGGAGGAGTAGATCATTGATTAGACATCGAGCAAGCGACTAAATAGAAATAATGAATGAGCTGAGATATCTATATAGATAGGCGTGTATAGATGAATGGGTGGGTATCATGCAGGACATCAGTGATCAATAATGTCGGTGTAGATCCTCACTACTTTGCTCGCTCTTCTACATCTCGAGTACCAGTGAATAACATGATATTAAAAATGTGGATGTTCGGGCTGAGGACGTCATGTGATGGTGAAGGAACATAAAGGTTAGAGCAGCAAAAAGCTTGCGAATTAAAATACCACCGGAGCGACGTGTAGATAGATTAAGAAAAACGGACTTCCTGAACAGTGAGTGCATAGAAAAAACAGACTGAACGAGAGTGCATAGAAAAAACAGACTGAACAAGAGTGCATTGGGAAAAACAGACTGACAAGAGTGCATTGAGAAACAGACTCTCGGAGTGCCTTCAACAGACTCAAGTGAATTAGAAACCTGAAGAAGATTGTATTGAGAGGGAATCCCACCTCAGCAAGCGAGAATTGCAATCAAAAGACACCAGTTAGAGAAGGAAGGTTGATAATATGGCTCCTGTCATATGCAGGATTCCACATGATCAATAGATAATGTTTCACGGTTTAGTCTTACCTCGGTTTCTACAACTTCTTCGCTCACTGGACTATTACATTAGCAAAGTGTATACCTGATTTATTTGCCGAGGGCCCAACTTCCCTAGACTGAAGCGATAGCGAGAGTACCAACTTGCGATAATGTTAGTTTTATGATCTTAATTCTGATCTTGACCTGCGCATAATCTTGATCATTTCAATCGTAATGTTTGCTAATTTAATCCATTTGGAATCCTAGCCGTGACGTGGAGCAATTATTCTCTCAGTGATGACATTCAGTATGATCGATTCCAGTAATGCTTCAAATATTAAGGTGGTGACTATCAATTCTTAATATGAGAATCGAAATGGTATATTCATGATATTGAGGACGATTCTGGTTAGCCTTCTCTACCTTCCCTTCACGGAAACACCGAGCGAAGAGAACGATAGAACATTGTTGATATGATAACAATAAATACTCCATCAACCTATACACTGACATCCTCTACACTGACATCCTCTACACTGTACATCAATAAAATGGAACCATTATCGGTAGATTCAGTGGAGATCCAGTGCCAATGTTGGCTGTACTACTGTAGTTTTGAACAAGTGAATTAAGTATAAATCTGAGCGAAGCGATTCACTGAACTGCTTTAATTAGATCTGAGGGACTAGTTGATACCATGAATCAACCATTGTCTAGCTTTTGCTTGGATAGTTGTTTAATTGGAATATTGACAACATACCCCACACAGCTGGTCGGTCGAATCTCACAAGTTAAGAGTCAAATATAGCCATGAACGGTCGTTTAACCCGTCTTTTATCTCCTGACTTAACTATTCATCTCACATGAAACTCGCTCACTCTACACTGCTCTGTTTTCTAAATACCCTAATTCACACTGCTCTGTTTTCTAAATACCCTAATTCTACACTAATTCTACCTCTTCTTTTCGGATACTATTCATTCTGGATGCTCGTCATTCCCATTGAAAAGTTTATTCTGTAGTTATAATAGAGCTAGCTGGGTAAATTTGGAAGCACCGTACTTCACTCGGCAGTCTGTCCTATTGATGGAAGATGTCCTAATAGAGGAGATAGTGTTTCGGACACACTGCCTTCGGCAGTCTGTCCTATTGATGTGTATGAGATAATCAATGGTGCTGGTTTCAGAGTACCGCCTTTACTGTGCTGGATATACTTAAGCGGTAGAAACAAATCTGTTGAGTTCGCTTAGAGAGCTAATGAACATTTAGTATTGTCGACATAGAAGGTTTATGCGAGATAACCAAAGCAAACCAGAGCACATTGTGAATGAGTGAGAAATTAACCTAAACCAGAGCGAAGCAAGGCTAAGGATGAGCAATATACTGTGTTTGTTCTCGGCTATTGAATAATTCATATCTAAGCAGTGAAATCATTATCATATGAATATATCATCTAATTAACATTTCTCATTGATTCAGTTGTTCTCAGCACTTGTTTGTTATGTACCCCAGTCTATCACGTTGGTCTATCACTCGTCGATTGTTGGTCTATGCTCAGATAACTCCAAGCTAATTATCATTATATTATACTACCCAATCTGGCTCTTCATTTTCTACACCATCTCATTCAATATTCATTACTCAAGTCAGCTTCGTGTTCAACACGTCAGCCTGGTCTCTAAACGACATGAGAACACACGTTGTGACAATATTCAGATGCGATACCATAAAGATGGCGTAGTCGGCTAGCCAAGTGGGAGGAGTATAGCGAACGGTACCACCGCCTTCTGACTGGCTTCTATATACAATGATCAAAATGTATGTCTTGAAGGCAAGTCGCACTCAGTGAGTATTACAGCTATGAGTCAGTCAAGCCTGAGTGGACCTAGCCAAGCTATGAGTACTAGTCAAGCCTGAGTGGACCTAGCCAAGCTATGAGTACTAGTCAAGCTATGTCCTAGCCAGGCCTGGGTGACCCTGTGAGACCTGATTTTGTAGGCTTATCTAGACATCAAGTGATACTGAGCTACTGCTAATACTGGGCCGTATCGTTGTACTTTTCTGTGGGTCTGATTGTAGATCTGCCTGGATATGATTTGCTGATCTGATAACCTGGGTCTATTCTGATCTGTACTCTGTACATTATACTGGCATTACCATTCTCGATGGACGCCTCCGCCTCTTTCGAAAGGTATTGTAGGCTTGTAGATGAAGGTAGAAATAGCCTGCGGTTCCGAAGGTTCAGAATATACTGAGGTTCCAATACTGAACCTATAGGCCCAATGGTACTGAAGGGTTCCAATACTGAACCTATAGGCCCAATGGTACTGCAGGTTCCAAATGAGGGTTCCTGATGCTGAAACGTTTCCTTATACGCCTGATCGTCTGACTAGGACTGGCACCATCAATATTGGGTTCTGCTGTTTTAGGTATGTGAGCCTATAGGTTTATACTCGAACCTCGTTAAGCAAGCGATGGTCTGCCGCAGTGAAAACTTGTCGTTCTGTGAAACAAACAGTGTGACTGTTTCTAAGCCAGCATTTTTGCGACTCGAGGTAGAAACCCTAGTCCCGCTAGCTGGATCCAGAAACCCTGTCTTCATCTCGCTAGCTCGGTTCATCCAGAATTCGATCTAATCTTCACCCTCGCTATCGCTCGGGTTCATCCAAAAACCGTACATTCTTCACCCGCTAGCTCGGTTAATCCAAAAATCGTATAGTCTTCACCTGCTAGCTCGGGTTAATCAAAAAATCGTATAGTCTTCACCCGCTAGCTGGGGTTCAGAAACGTAGTCTTCACCCTCGCTATCGCTCGGGTTCATCAAAAATAGTACAGTCTTCACCCGCTAGCTCGGTTCATCCAGATTTCGTCTAATCTTCACCCTCGCTATCGCTCGTGTTCATCCAAAAACTGTACATTGTTCAGAAACGTAGTCTTCACCCTCGCTATCGCTCGGGTTCATCCAGAATTCGTTCTAATCTTCACCCTCGCTATCGCTCGGGTTCATCTAACTCCTTAATCCCTTCCTCTCCTGCCTCCCCCTCTTCATCACCTGCTTCAACGCCACACTATCCAACGGATCCAACAACTCAAACAGACACAACAACTCCTCCAGCACACTCATGACCGCCCCCCAGTTATCAAACTCTCCGCAATAATTCGGGGCCGAGAACACCGTCACCAACGTGCGATCGTTAAAAAACTCGTACCCGTCCTCCACCACCATGTGCGCCCGGCACACCAAGTCAAAGCCAAACTTTTGCAAAAACTTGTTTATGGCCACCTTGGAAAACACATACAGCACGCCTCGTTCATTGTCCTCCCACTCATTCACCGTATCGGCCGGGTCCAGCCACAACAAGTCGTTTAGCAAGCCAAAATCAGGCACATCGGTGGGTCGGGCAATGTTGCGGATCTCGTCCGTCAGGTTGAGAACGGGACTGAGGCCTCCATGGACGCAAAAGATCTTTCCAGCCACCACGGCAGCGATAGGGAGGGTATTGAATGTATCAATGAATGTTTTCCACGTCTTGATACTGCACCGCCGTTTGCACTCATCGTAGAACCCATACACTCTTGTGACATTCGCACACTCGTGGTTCCCCCTCAACAAAAAGAAGTTTTCGGGGTACTTGATCTTGTAGCATAAAAGAAGAAGAATGGTTTCAAGCGACTGCTTCCCCCTATCGACATAGTCGCCTAGAAAGAGGTAGTTTGTGGAAGGAGGGAAGCCGCATTTGGTAAAGATGCGAATCAAGTCGCCATACTGCCCGTGGACGTCCCCCACGACCTTTACCGGCGGCGAGAGCTCCAAAAGCGAGGGCTGCGAAAGAAGAATCTCGCGTGCGGCCAAGCACACCTGCTGGATCTCCGTATTCTTCAAGCAAACGTTCTTGGTGCGCTTCCCCAGATACCCAGCATCGAGAAGGCGCTGTATGAGATCCTCAATGTCCATGTCGGGCACCACGCGCGGCTCCACACGCAGATTCACGGGCGTGGCCTCGCTCTTCTCTTGCATCTGGGACGTCCGCGAAGACGTCCGCAGAACGTTCGCCAGCGTATTGGCCACCGTTAGCGAGCTCTGGGGAGGCAATGGGTTCTCGCTAAACAGCGCCGTGGGCGTGTTGAGCTCGTTTGTGTTGCGCCGAATGAGAATGGGCTCTTTGGGCAGCACCTGCATCATCAGCGGGGGCAAATTGGACGCCAGCGAGTTGCGCGAAAGCAGCAGCGGGCCGGAAATGGAGTTGCCGCCCTCCCGAATCATCGGAACAGGCAAACTCGCCAGATTCAGCGAGTTTTTCCGCGAAAGCACCTTGGGCAGCTTGGGTGCCAACCGCGGCGAGTCCTCGCTATCTTTTAACAGGAGCCGCAGCCGGATCGACCGTGTGCTCCGCGCCAGACCCGCAGTGTCTGTCCTCAAAAGAGGGGGCTGTTTATCTTTAGACGGTGAGTTCCCCATAGAAAAATGAATGAACTCAATAAATCAAATCAATGAAAATGAACTCAATAAATCAATTCAATGAAAATGAACTCAATAAATCAATTCAATGAAAATGAACTCAATAAATCAATGAAAATGAAAATGAACTCAATAAATCAATGAAAATGAAAATGAACTCAATAAATCAATTCAATGAAAATGAACTCAATGAACTCAATAAATCAATTCAATGAAAATGAACTCAATAAATCAATTCAATGAAAATGAACTCAATGAACAATATTCAACCAATAAACTCAATATACCAATAATCAATTATCAATGAACTCAATAATTAATCAATAAACCTCAACCTGATGTTTCAATCTGAACAATCTGAACTGAGTTTTCTCTTCCAATTGTATCACAATGTAGACTATTGTTGCCTCCTTGTGTCTGTTCTAGTACCTCTTGCTCAATTTGCTTCCTGACAGTGTATTGTCTTCTCACTAGGATGACTGTTGTTGTCGTCTCTTTGTTATGACTAGTGTGACTCTCGTCTGTGCCTAGTGTATGACTCTCGTCTCTTTGTGACCGTGTATGGCTATGCCGTCTTTGTGACCTGGTCTGTATGACTATCTCTGTTGAACTAGTTGCTTTCTCGCTAGTGGCTGTCGATCACTGAGCGATGGAAGTGTGTTCTTTTTTACTGGAAAAAAGGTCGTGTGGGGAAAATTATGGATAAGCTCGACTGGTGTGGTGGTCACGTGATGGCGAGGCGGACAATAGATAAGAACAGAATAGCTGGTCCAAGAGCAAGCGAGATATGATAAAGAGCTATAGCAGTTAACAGTGAATTAGCTAGTAGTGAAGCTCGTCAGTGAAGAAGAATTGGGTTGATGATGAAGCAAGGAATGTCCCTATGATGGCCTTTAGTGCCAGCTATGTCCTATGATGACCAGAGTTCTTGCAAGTAGATATAACTTGCCAAGATAGCATATAGAAATGATAGAGAAGCCATAGAACATAATATAGATAATCGCCATAGAACCCATAAATACATAAGGAACCAGACACTGGGAGTTCAGAAATAGCTGTAACGAAGATGAGTGATGAGCTGTGGGTTTTAAGCAGAACTTGAGTTGTATTCTGTCATCATCATAGGACCATAAAATGCTACCAATGTTGGACTGACAAGATATAGATCCCAGAACACAGAACAAATATCACAAAACTCTGAATACTGTCGGTATGGTGATGGTATTATGGTCTGGTAAACCAGGCAATTTGAATATGCTACACGATTATTCAGAGCACTTCCCATACTCAAACTAAGATAGCAGCAATATCACTCCCATATTATAATCACCTAGCCAAGGCTAGCCTGAGGCTTTGTGGAGTTTACGAGACATGTCAGAGTGGTCTTGGTGCCTCCGTTAAAGACCATCGTATTTAGACTCGGTATTAGCCACAGTGTCCCAAACTTGACCCAGAGTATCAATATGTTAATTCACGTCGCTGGATGAACCCGAGCGATAGCGAGGGTGAAGACTTCAATATGATTATATCTCAATGAACCATAGCGAGAAGACTTCAAATATGATTATATCTCAATGAACCATAGCGAGGACTTCAATATGATTATTATCCTATTCGGTGAACCATAGCGAGGACTTTAAATATGATTATATCTCGATGAACCAAAGACTTCATTACATCCTTCACGATTCGATGAACCAGCAAGCAGACTAATATATCCTTCTCTATTCGATGAACCAGTGAGACCATTACATCCTTCTCTATTCGATGAACCAGCGAAAAGACCATTACATCCTTCTCTATTCGATGAATCAGCGAGACCATTACATCCTTCTCTATTCGATGAACCAGCGAGGGAGACTTACCATATATATCCTCGCTTCTGTCTGGGGTGTATTGCTTGAGTACACATGGGGTACATTTTAGTGTGTCCTTTTTTTTTCCTTTTTTGGCTGAAAAGGTGCAAATGCGAAATTGGTCCACGTTGGCAAAAATTAAGGCAACATACACATTTTGGTAGTAGAATATGTCAGAGTACTCTGATCGCGTTCTCTAGCTGACTATCCAACCTCGTCAGCCAAACAGCGTGGAGTAATGTAGCCTCATGCTTAGGAATATCCAGTCAATTAGTCTTGATGTGTTGATTAAGTACAGTTGATTTCTTGAAGGTACGGAGCTGTCATCTGGCTTACATAAGCAAGATTATCCCTATTCCTGTCTTAGGAATCGATAAAATCACCTTCACTATAGCTGATACAGACAATGTTACATTACCTAGACTACCTGATAAGATGCATCGTATAGTCATACATTGCCTAAACTACCTGGCTAATATATGACAGTCATACCTCATGAGACATGAAATTCGAAACAAATCCGACATTATCCATGAACCGGTTCTGCTCGATTTCATCAGAACCTAAAAACAAATGCAATAGGTTGTTCGAGGAGATCATATTTTTCTCTCAGTCGCTATAATGGTGAATCCTCAGTTGTATCCCACGTGACATTTCCCCTCTTATCTCTTATCATTTCCGCGCTTCCTAATTGGGACGCATCGAAAGTATTTAAGTGACCTAAATCCATTACAATTATTTTATTTGCCTCCCACCCCTCACCAATAAATGATCCATCATGTCCACAGCCTTATCAGAAGATCACCATGAGTCCAAAAAACCACGACTGCCGCAGTCTCAGGCGGATATCTTGAAGCGACTTGGAGCTGACATTGCAGTGGGATCAGACACCGAGTCTGATTCCGAGTCGGATCTGTCGTCTTCGTTGGGTGAGAAGTTGGCCTCTCCCAAGCACTTGCCTGCAGAAATCCACCTGAGACTGAAAAAAGACTACACTTACGGGCCCAAAGAACGCTCGCGGTCCTTTTCCAAAAAGTTTTCCAGCCTCTTTCGGCTGAATAAGGAAAAGGATCTTCCCGCGTTATCCAGTGGCCCATTTACAATCACTATTCCAAACCACCTTAATATTCGTGTGGAGATGGCCACCGTCAAGGACTATAAGCGTGTTTCTCGCACGCTCATGGCTGCCTTTGAGGATGATCCCTTCACAAACTACATTCTCAACACACGTAAAATCACCCGTGAAAACACCCTGAAAGCCAACTACAAAAAGAAAAAGATGGACTTGATGCGCGCCTACTTTGACTATGTGGCCTACGAGAGCTTGACCACAGATGGCGTGGTGTTTGTCATCAAGGACAATTTGTTTGAGAGCATGATGGAAGATGTTCCTTCCAAGCAAAAGTCCCGTTTTCCTTATCTAGGTGTCTCCTGCTGGCACAAGATCTTTGGAAAGAATGTCGAGACGTTTTACCTGCTGGTGTCTTCGGAAGATCTGGACGACCTGGAGGACTACTCGGACGACGACTTCTTCGCGTCCGAGTCCATGTCGCGTATTCTGCAGCTCCATCCGCTGGTTCTCCGTTTCAACATGTCTGCCTTCTTCAAGAACTGCCGCCTGAAAATCATGAAGGACAAATGGCCCTTCTTGACCAAGGTCCGCAATGACGTGTTGATCAATAAGTTGATGCGTGAGGCAGACGCAGACGTCACGAATCCAACTATCGACATCTGGTACCTCTCGGATATTGCAACCTTGCCCATCATGAAGGGCAAGGGCTTGGGCAAGTTGCTTCTCAATCACGTTATCGAGGACTACATCTACCGCTTGGACCCTCAGGCCTACGTGTATTTGGAACTGTCAAACCCCGCCAACCGTGGTTTCTACACAAAGATGGACTTTAAGGTCTTGGCCTCCTATCTGATGAGAAAGAAACGGTATGTGGACGAGCACAAGATTTTGGAGAAGGACCCCACAAACAAAGGTGTGAATATGGATGCCATGGTGAGGCATCCAAAAAAGATCTAGAAAAGATACAAAGGTTCCTGTACACAGGACACCCTATTATGCGTTATTCGCGTACATTTTTGCCTAATATATATGACCATAGTAAGAGGAAAGGTTTGGGAAAACCGGGTTTCCATCACTTGGTACACCTTTTCATTACTGTGGTTTGTATACTATGTTAAAGTGTGCGTTGGATATAGGTAATAGTGGTTTCCAGTGCATTCTTCGCTAAATATTACTTATTGAATAAACATGTAACAACCGAGGTGACTATCCAGGAAAACACGGAGAAGTCTGGAGACATGCAGTGAAAAAACGTGATCTGATTTTTGAAAGAATTTGGTGTAGCTATTTCGAACAATTGTATACTTTATATGCTGCACGTGACCAGCATCAGTGGACCAAAGTATTCATTCTTATTCATATCTTCGTTCACTCACTCATTTCTACAGGTATTGTTTCTATCTCTAACTTTCTATTCACAGTTGACTCGCTTGTGGCTGCATGATAGACAGCTCATATAATACCTCTCGAAAATGTAATTGTTCAATTAAAGGAGTTCAAGTTTGTAAAATCCTCCTGGGTAATGTTGGAACGCTCGCACATCTGCAGGAAGATTCCATTCAGGTTAAACAAGTTTTGGGGCGTATCAAACTCTGAAATTTCGCCCTTGTCCAAGACCAAAATGCGGTCGTAATTAACAATGGTCTTCAATCTGTGGGCAATGCACAAGATGGTGCAGTGACCAAACTCCGTGATGATTGTGCGCTGGATTTTTGCGTCTGTTTCGTAGTCCACAGAGGAGGTGGCCTCGTCCAAAATCAAGATACGAGAGTCGCGAACCAACGCACGGGCAAAGGATATCAATTGCCGTTCGCCGAGCGAGAAGTTTGAGCCATCGTCCTCGACGCGCTGGTCAAGATGGAACTTGTGGAGGGCCTCGCCGGCGTCATTGTTGTTGATCTTTTGCTTCTTGATTGTGTCCAAACGCAGACCGTCAATCAAGCCGGTTCTCCTCAAGGCATCCCAGAGCTTGTCGTCGGAACTTTGATCGAATGGGTCCAAATTTTTTCTGATTGACCCTCTGAACAAGACTGGGTCTTGTGGAATGATGGATAACTTTGTTCTCAAGTCTTTCAATCCCAAGGTGGAAATGTCAATGCCGTCGATTACAATGGATCCCGCCAGTAACTCGGTGAGTCTGTACAATGCAGCCATTATGGAAGACTTTCCTGCACCCGTACGGCCGCAAATACCAATCTTTTCTTTGGGTTTGACAGAAAAGTTCAAGTTTTTCAACACCAACGGCAAGCCGGGCCTGTAGGAGAGATCGACGTGGTTGAAGGAGATACTTCCATCTTCTGGCCAAGACTCTCTGGGAGTTGTCTCGGTGATGACATAGGGGGCCTCTTCGGGTAAAGTGAAGGCATACTCAGTCAAACGCTCTGCCGAGTTCATTTCATTTTCGACTTGGGTGAAGGACCTGATGAGCATCGACAATTGGCCCGCAATTTGAAAGACATACGACAACAACAAACCAACGGAAGCAGGGGAAATGTTGAAGACACGGCACACACAAAGCAACGCAATCAAAAGGGAGAAGGCACTCGCAATCACGTCCAAATGAATGGCCAACCAACGCTGGTTGGCGATGGTGATGTAGTAAGCTTCATTCATGTGGTTGATGCACAAGTCGTTGCGCGCAATGAACCGATCGCCAGCCAGATACGCCTGAATGGTGGCCATTCCCGACAAGGTCTCGTTA
Source organism: Kodamaea anthophila (assembly GCA_015708815.1). Lineage (NCBI taxonomy): Eukaryota > Fungi > Ascomycota > Pichiomycetes > Serinales > Debaryomycetaceae > Kodamaea > Kodamaea anthophila. The sequence continues at coordinate 295,075 of JACFYR010000015.1, read as the reverse complement.
AAGTTGTTGTAAACCAAGGATCTCTGGAGAGCCTCAACACGCTTGATCTCACGAGCAGACGACTGGTAGTAATTGGAGACACCCACAAACATGATGCCCAAGAAAGGAACCGCGATCGCAAACCACGGAAGGTAAATGATACACAAGATAATGACACCAACAATGTTACACAAGGTGAAAAGAAGCATACGGAGCTGGTCGCCAATCTCGTTATCCAACACATCCGTATCTTTTGTGAATCTGTTCAAAATACGGCCCATGGGGGTGGTGTCCATGTAGGACATGGGGGAGTGCAAGATCTTCTTGACGGCCATGATATTCAAACGAACCGAGGCAGTGTTTGTAATGTGCACCAATAAAACAAACTCAAAGAGCAAGAAGAAAAATGACAAAAAGGTGAATGCAACGTAGAGCCCAATGTAAAAGTTATCGGACCTGTTTTTGAACTTGAGCTCAGTCCAGAACGACAACCACGTGTTGGTGAACAACTGGAAAAAGGTGGCCAACAACATACACGCAAGAAACGCCGGCGCAATCACAAATGGACCTGCCTTGCCGCAGCCAATGGAGAAGTAGTTCAAGTAAACCGAGAGCGCAATGCTATTCTCTGCCTTGTGCTCTTCAGACATCAACACACCGCGACCATCGTCTTCGGTGTGGTATTCTTTCCGCTCTGCTTCATCATCCTTGGCGGATTTCCTCGACGTGTGTCTGGAAAGTTGGCGAGTAACCTGGCGTTTAATTTCCTCTGCCTCAAATGCTTTAATCTCTTCATCTTCTTCTTCTTCTTCTTCTTCCTCGTCATCCTTATCCTTGCTGTTGAAAGACATCAAGTTGGAGAAGGCCACGCTTGTGGCTTGTAATTCCTCGAGCGTGCCAATGGACATGCTGCCATCGCCATTCAAAAAGATGATTCTGTCTGCCGATCCAATGAGCGAAAGCTGGTGTGTTGCCAAGATTCTTGTTTTGTCCTTCATCATGCCCAACAAACAGTTGTTAATGATGTGCTTTCCAACCCTCGCATCAACGGCAGATAACACATCGTCCAAAAGCACAATGTCCTTGTCGGCGTAAACCGCCCTGGCCAAGTTGATTCTGGCCTTTTGTCCTCCAGACAAGGTAATCCCCCGCTCACCAACCTCTGTCTGGTCACCACCGGGTAATATTTCCAAGTCACTTTCCAAGGAACAAGAGTATACAACCTCCTTGTAGCGTTTTTCGTCGTATTCCTTACCAAAGAGAATGTTGTCTCTTACTGTAGCATTTTGGACCCATGGGTAACCGCAAAGGAGAAGCGAACCGTTCACGTTGAGTTCACCGCTGGTGCGGTTCATGAAGCCGGAAAGCGCATTCAAAAGAGATGACTTACCCGACCCAATCAAGCCGGTAATAACAACAAACTCGCCCTTGCGTATATCCACGTTGACGTTGTGTAAGCCAGGGAAGGGGGTCTCCAAAGAGTCATCATCGGAAGCGTCTGTCGATTGTTTTTCCTTTTCATCATTATCGTCCTTTTCATCTTCTTCCTTCTTCTTTTCGTCATCATCGTTTAGGTCAAACTTCTCCCACTCAAATGAGGCTGCGTTTACCTCGATCGCGATACCCCTCTTTTCCAACTCCTCCTTCTTTTCAGGAGCAGCCTCGATACGAGTAAGTTCAAGGTCAGTTTCCGGAGCAGATAAGAAACTTCCCACACGGGTCAAGCCAAGGAAGGCATCTGAGCCCGAGGCAAGGGCCATAGGAAGCATAATGACCTGCTGGGCCAAAACGTTGAAGAGAGAGATGGACGAAAAGATGGAGGCCGGGGTCCTTTTGTGGCTGCTGATTTTGTAGACAACCAAGAAGGAAGTCATGGATGCAAACAAGGTCAACGACATGGCGAAAGCCGTGACGATGTTACGCAAGATTTGCATTTTGTAGATCAAACTCATTTCCTTGCGGCGCACATCAGAAATGTTTTTGTAGTAGGGAGGTTCCCATGCGTAGAACTTGATCATGCGCAAGTTGTTGAGGGCCTCCTTCATGTAGTTGACTCTGCCGTCTGTGAAGGCATTTGCCTTGTAGCGGAACGCAAATAATCGTCTCACGGCAATCATGATGGCAACCATGAATACAAGCAACATGGCGATACCCACAAGAGCGGAAACACCAATGTTGATGATCAAAATCACAATGGCCACGGCAAACGTGACGGGGAACACAAAGAGAAACGGCTGGAACCCCAAGGCAAAGTCGATCCGCGCCAAATCCGTGCCCATCATCGACGTGATTTTACCTGTGGGGTACAAATGGCGGCCCTCTGCATTCAACAAAAAGGACTTTTTGAGCACGGCCTTGGTGAGAACAGCCTTCACCTGTGCCCCTGTCAACATGGACCGGTAAAAGAAGTGGTTGATGAGGATTCCCAATACAAGCACCATGACGGCAGCACCAAAGGAGTACCCGATACCCTTGCCGACGCTTGTTTCTATGCCCATGGCCCTGTTGGTGACAAACTCAATGAGTTTCTTGGTGAGCAATGGGTTGGTGGTCATGCCTCCATTTGCAAGAAGGAGGCACATGCATGCGGTGAAATACTGCCACTGGAAAGTTTTCCACATGGCGAAGATAATGGTTCTTCTGGGCGGAACAAAGTCCTTCAAGTCATCTGCCGCGGCCACCAGCGATGTTTCAGGTGTCTCGTTACGCTCTGTGCACTTTTTTGCAATGTGTTTGGCATGGGCCCCCGCCAAAAGATTTTTGTAGTGGGTCTCAAACAATTCAGTCATGTGTTCGACCTTGATGTCGTTGTAGAGGGTGAAGAAGTCCTCTGGCTCCAATGTGCGCTTGTAACCACGATTCATGACCGGGTGGAGCCACCAAAAGAAGATTCTCGAGAGCCAGTTGCTCGATTTGTCTGGGAAATCATAGCGTTCCTCTGGCGTTGGTAGATGGGGGATCTTCTTGGAGAGCAACCACGAGAATAGACGTCTCTGGGGTTTGAGTTGCCGCGCCTCTATATCGTTGGGGTCTAATTTGGAGGTCATGGCTGTAGTGTTTTTCACTGGGGTCACAGCATATATATATAGTTTTGTAGAAGTGGCTGCAATTTTTTTTGTGGCAAAATTTATCGTGCCGTAGCACCTCAAATAGGAATAGGTGAGCAGAATCGGCAATAAAATGGTTTCCGAGTTAGTTTGTGTTTGGGTGTGCGGGCGCTAATTATTCCATCTAGAGGTGGTGCTCATTGAGCAAAGCTACGCGAAGTGATGGGCGGAGGCAATCGACGGAATTAATTTTTTTATTTCCGTGTCTTCGTGAGGCTATTCCATCCCCTGGGCATTTCCGCACTTGCCGCAGTGCGTAACCAACATACCTGAGCGAAGCGAAGGTATTATTGGAAGGTAGATAGTATACCCGAGTGAGGGTATTATTGTGAGATAAGAAATAGTGAGAAAATAGTGTAAAAATAGTGAGTGTAAAAGTGTTGAGAAAGGTACGAGAAAGAAGGCAATGAGGAGGTAGTCAATAGGTTGATGGACCTTGTTAGATTGACCTCTTTCCCCATCACTATATTGTACTTCTCGCTAATTTGAAGATAATGGTGATGGTCATTGATGCAAAGAACACGAATATTTAGCCTTACATATTTCCACCGGAGTTTATAAATAATAACCGACCCCACAAATACTGCAATGAAGGTAGTCAAAGTCTGCCGGGTCTAAATATCTCAATAAGGATGTCTATCCTCAGAGCTGACACCTAGCGATGGGATCCGGATGTGTAGTCGTGGTGTCTAGCGTGGGTAGCCCATGTGTAGCCGTGGTGTCTAGCGTGGGTAGCCCACGTGTCAATGGCTTGGACTTACCAGGCCGTAGTTTCAAGGCTAATATGGCCATAATTAACTGAGCAATATCTAGTTACAAAACTATATTTTTTACTTGATATAGCTGGAGGTAATACCGTGTGTATCTGTCTGGCAATTGTGATTACGTAAGCAACCTGAATCACACATCAAGCCTCAATCCATAAACTATCACGATACCATCGAGACTATCGATAATTCACCGGTACTATCGATATTCATCGGTACCCTCAATTCATCTATATCTACGGTATCTAGCATACATCTTATAATGTTGACCGCCTCGGGGCAGTAAAGTTATAGCCGGTTCTGTGTAATTAGTGAGCATTGCTAACGTGAATATTCGAGTACGGGCAGGCTTAGTCCCATCCCCCACTGGAGCACCTCCCCACGGGGAGTATCATCCCCCACTGGTAGTTCCCCCACTGGAAGTTCCCCCACTGAGGAAGTATAGACGACGGTTGAAAAAAAGAATGATTACTAATCTCTGATTTCGATCTTTCTTTTTTAAGATATACTTTAAAGTATATCTTACAAGCAATCTAATTCTTTCCAAGTCATACACATCCCGTATTGCTTCGGTAGGACTGCCTAATACGTTGTGAATGTAGTATATGTAACGTGACCCAGCTGAGATTCATATGTAGACAGTTCGACCCATTCAGAAATGATATTAAACAGCATCAATTAAACAGCATTGATGTTGTTTAGTGATCTTTATTCTGTTCTTATTCTCTCAGGTAAACTTATCACGAAAATACTACTTAATACTCAGTCGGCACGGTGGAGAATGTAAGCTGGTAATACCAAAATGTATTATATGCAGTACCAGAATGAAGTCACCTGATACCCAGTCGCACACTCTTCTATTCTATTATGTATTTGATCTATTTATTTATTTCTTCTATCTATTATGTATTCTTCCATAGTCTTGAATTCATATATTCTTGTTCTATTCCATCTATTCTGTATTCTTCGATATTCTTGTTCTTATTCTGTATCTTGTTATTCTTTTCTTATTCTGTATCTTGTTATTCTTTTCTTATTCTATTCTTGTTCTTTTCTTCTTATTCTATATTCTTATTCTACTCCTCTATTGCTTCATGTGTATTCTATTCTATCCATTTCAATCAATTCTTTTTTTATGCTCCTCCTACGTGTTGGGCCTCGGCTCCGCCCTCTAGCGCTACAAAGCCTCCGATTCAACTCATACAAGCCCGGCAGGCTGAATCCAGCGTGGCTGAAAGGCCCAAGCCAGCCAGATAGTCCCCAGCCAAATAGCCCAGAGAGCCAACCAGAGTATACTTGGAAAAAGTACAGTCCTGTGCAACGCTTTCAACCAGTCTCGGATATACAAGTCAAGAACAATGAGTCAGAAAGGAATAAGCTTGAAAGGAATGAGCTTGAAAGGAATGAGCTTGAAAGAAATGAGCCTGAAAGGAATGAGCTTGAAAGGAATGAACATGAAAGAAATGAATCTGAAAGAAATGAATCTGAAAAGAATGAAAAGGAATTCATGGATGACTCAAATGAACCGTTAAATGACTCAACCATTAAAGATTACGTGAAACAGGATCACGCAGAGATAGAGGAGCTACAGTTCATGAATCCAGACCAGAGAGTCACAGACTTACAGGTGGCACAAGAAACAGAAAAATCAGAGAATAAATTAGAAAATCAGGAAAATCCAATAGAGGAGAATCCAATAGAGGAAAAACCATTGGGGGAGGAAAAACCAGAAAAACCATTGACAGAATTGGCAACAGAAACGAAACTGGAACCAAAAACATTGAAACTGGAAACAGAAACATTAAAAGAAACATTGTCAACAGAAACATTGACAGAAACATTGACAGGATTAGAAAAATCAAATTCCAATGGATTGGACACCTTTTCTGTTCTTCAACACCTTGAAACCACCAAGTCAAAGAAACACGAGCACCTGCAGAAGAAACAGCAGCGGACCCCCAAAAAACGGTCGTTTCGCGAGAACATGGCGACGATCGGCCGGATTGTGCTGCTTGGACGGCTGGACTGGAAGCTCTTTGCGTATGCCATCACCTTCATACTCTGTGCGGTGCTCTATCCCACGGCCATGGTCAAACTCATGGGTCTGGCGATCGATGCCTATAACGAAAAGGCCTTTGATAGCGACGGAACATTGCTTATTTGGGGCTACAAGTACACCACGGTGTTTCTGGTGATGGTTCCCTTCATGGTTGTTTCAGCCACGTGCTTTTGGGCGCGGATATGGGTCTTGAAGCTCCTTGGCGAGCGGCTTGTAGCACGGCTCCGGTTCCGGGTCATGAAGAACCTTCTTCGGCACGATATGCGCTTTTACGACAGCGAAAAACACAAGGTGGGGGACCTCATCTCACGGCTTTCCAGCGATGCGTACGTGGTGAGTAAAAGCATCACCAGTAATCTTCCCGATGGGTTGAAAAACCTCCTTTTTGGGGTCATTTCTTCCTACATGATGTACTCGATTAACCCTGTACTTTTCTGTGTGATGCTTTTTGTTTCCCCGCCCATTACGTTTGGCTCTGTGTGGTATGGCGAGAGAATCCGTGAGCTCTCCACGAGGCTCCAGAATGTCACTGCGGGTCTCACAAAAGTCAGTGAGGAGACCTTGAACGCTGTTAAGCTCGTAAAGGCATTTACCGGAGAACAGAAGGAGATGGCCAAGTATGGAGACCAGCTCCGCCAGGTGGTCCAGGTTGCTAAAAGCGAGGCCCTTGCCCAGTCCAACTACTCTGTGTCGATATACTCCCTTTATCACACAGGCTATCTCTCGTGTATGGCCCTTGGCTTGTACCTCATTCTCCAGGGCCGTATGACCACGGGCGACGTCGTGGCCTTCACCATGTACCTTGAGTTTTTCAATCTGGCCTTGTACCTGCTCACCACCACGTATATGGAGCTCATGAAGGGCCTGGGGGCTGGGGTGAAGCTCTTTTCGCTCATAGACTATGCCAGCGAGGTGCCTCCAGTGACTGGAAAGAAGCTCAGTCCATCGTCGCTTCGTAAACCAAGCGATATAGAGTTCAGAGATGTCCATTTCGCATACCCCACGCGGCCAAACGATGTGGTATTCTCCGGGTGTTCCTTTAAAGTTCCCTCGGCATCCTCCACGTGCTTTGTTGCCCCTTCAGGGTGCGGCAAGTCCACCATTGCGGCTCTTTTAGTTCGTTCCTACAACCCCCAAAAGGGCTCGATATATATAGGAGGCCACGATATCAGCACTCTCCAGGTCCGTGATCTTCGCAGGCACCTCATTGGCATTGTTCAGCAGGAACCCGTGCTTTTGCTGGGGTCCATTCTCGATAACATCGTCTATGGCTTGACCCCCCGCCAGATTGCAAAGCTATCCATGTATGACGTCGAGCAGGTTTGCAGACAGGCCAATTGCCATGACTTTATCTCCCAGTTCCCCGATGGGTACGATACCATTATCGGAAGCCGTGGGGCCTCGCTTTCGGGCGGCCAGAAACAGCGTGTGGCCATTGCGCGTGCGTTGATCAAGAAACCCTCGGTCTTGATTCTCGACGAGGCTACTTCGGCCCTAGATTCAAAGAGCGAGAGCTTGATCAACGAGACTCTTCGCGAGTTGACTTCCCAGGGCAAAATGACCATCATTTCCATCGCCCACCGTCTCTCAACGATATCCAAGTCGGAAAACGTAATTGTATTGGGCAAGGGCGGAAGGGTCGTGGAGCAGGGCAGGTTCACCCAATTGTACGCAGATAAGAACTCAGAGTTGTCAAAGTTGTTGGATGAGAGGGGAATAGAGGAGCAGAAGAATGAGAAGGAAGAGCAGAATGAGAAGGAAGAGCAGAATGAGAAAGAAGAGCAGAATGGGATATAAGATGAGCGAGCATATATAGACAAAATAGATAGATCTACACTACCGAGCGAGGTTAGTATCCTAGCGAAGCGGTAGATATCGAAGCCAGGTACCGTGCAAATAAGGTACCTTCATGTTAGTACACCACAAGAATAGAATGTGACTTCATTGTAATAGGTAGACTTCATCTGGGGAGACCGTAATAGGTGGCTTCAGACTGCCTGTTGAGTATAGTCCAATCGAAATTAATTACGACTTCGTAGATTAAGAGTCGGGAGACGAGAAAAAGTCTAGAATGGCAGTACCTTCTAGAAAGATGCGTTAAATAAAGAGCTGGAATATTGTGCACGTACTTGAATAAAGAACTGATTGTGGAGAACACCGATAGAGCACTGAAGGATAGAAAACAATTTCGCTTCGCTCAATTGTTTGTCAATTGTACTCCTTTATAGTGGAAACAATTTCGCTTCGCTCAATTGTTTAGGGAGAACTATGGGCGAGTTTTACTGGTCTTTGTCCGTGCTAACTCCGTCCAGCATCACTTACGTCATACATCTGGAAACTATTGCCTCTGCACCGCGGATGTAACGAGCAAGCGAAAGCCGTGGCTGTGCCCCATCAAGTATAAGCGAAATATTCTCAGCCCTTTCCGTTAAAAGGTATACCTGACGCCTCGTACAGGGCACGTAATGTGTATGCATATACAGTTACATACAGTTACTGTTGGTGCTCACAATAAAAAACAGCTGGTGGTTATTGATTCATTAGTACTGTTGAAAATAAGTCTGCTGTCAGTATACATGATTAGGTTCTCTACGAATCTATTAGCCCGGACTTTCTGTCCTTAAGCTGGACTACACTTATATTACATTGTCTTTTTTCTACACTTAGGGTCATCACAGATACCAATTGACATTTTACCTGAACAACTGGGTCTCCTGTATTTATAACTATTTTGCGTTCAAAACCCTGGAGTTTTCTCTTCTTATCCTGGTGTATTCACGTGTTAGGATGCATCTACCGAATAGGGTGTAAAGATGCCCTACCTAATACATTGTCTCTCTAGAGCCCAAACAGCAGTAGAAAAGCATCTTTCTTATACTAAATGACTGAAACACTTTGATTATACGTAACTAAGCAATTGGCTCAAAAGGTCTGTATTTGACCCAGCCCCAGGCATCGGCATCGGCGTCCCTCTTAGCAATTGGCTCAAAAGGTCTGTATTTGACCCAGCCCCAGGCATCGGCGTCTGCATTTGCGTCCCTCTTAGCAATTGGCTCGAATGGTCTGTATTTGACCCAGCCCCAAGCATCTGCGTCTGCATTTGCGTCCCTCTTAGCAATTGGTTCAAATGGTCTGTATTTGACCCACCCCCAGGCATCTGCGTCTCTCTTGGTGTTTCCTGACTCCTCTGCATCAGCAATGGTGGTGTTGACAATCAACAAGACCTTTGTGCCGTTGAACTCAGTCAAAATTGGCTCGAGATCGTCACTAAGGTCCGTCAGTCCCACAATGGAGTTGGTGTCCAAGGTGAATTCCTCAGAGGCAAGTGGTGCAGCACCAACCATGGTGAGGGCGAAAGCAGTGAAGGCGACAAGAGAAAATTGCATTGTTGTTTGATAATGGGAGTGGTGTTCTATGGCTCTTATATACCTTTTCAAGGTGGTAAAGTCCGGAGAGGCATTTTTTTACATGGCTGCAAAATGTCTCGAATCGACCTTTCGGTTCCCAAAAAGGCAATTCTGACCTTATCATTAAAGTACCCGGAAACGCTGAGGAGAGGTGTCAGGAATGCTGGGAGAGGTGTCAGGAATGCTGAGGAGAGGTGAGGTGTACACCACGCTTCTGAATTGTACCGTTTGTCCATACTAAAAATCACCCCTGGAGAGATGAATCAGTGTTGCAACCCTGTGCCAATATGCCTGTGTGTTTCACTATTGATTGCGATGAGGTGTAATAACACATGGTCTTAAGGGTAAATAATATGAGGGAAAGAATGTTTAAAGAGGTTGATGGTCTTATCATTGGGAGCTATAGACATATCGTGTAATTCAGTGTAATGGCTGTCTTAATTCATTTTGTTTGAGCAATGACTCACTGAGCGAAGCGAAGTGAGTCTTAGCATGCTACGGCTTATTAAATAGTGTAAGGGATGGTACAGCATCGGGGTCAAAGCATTTATCAACTGGTAGTTCTCGTCAGTCGAGGCCATGTAGTGCTCAACACTAGTGAGCCTGGTTTTGTCACCCAATAAAATACAGACTATGAAAAGGGAGGTTTCTATATGAAAGCCTACTCTTGTATTACCAATTGGATCAAAATCGAAGACTCGACGTGACTGCCAATTTGATAAAAATTAAGTCAAGCGTTGCGAAAAAGGTATATGCGGATCTTGCCAGGACATCACTTGAATATTCCAGTAACTAGCCATGAGATGTATTTCGATTGACTGAATCTCCCAATGAGTTGGAAGCACAAGCCATGCACATATATGGGAAGCTTTACATTAACCACACTAATCATGGCAGCACTAAATGATGGATACTCAATTACTCTCATTTAAGTATAATCAACACCTAGGCAATTAACCTGAGACAATTATCGCTGACATCACAATTACCAATTTGTTTAGACAATGCGATTATATACATCACCCAGATGACATCGAAACACATCTAATGACTTTTCTACAGTGTTGGTTGAATACTTAGGTCTTGATGCTTTAACCATCTTGTATATCGTGTATTCGAGTGTTGTGGTGTTGTTCTGATCTCTTCTCTGGTCCATTCTCCTCTAATCATTCTTCTAATCCATTCTTCTAATCCATTCTCTTCTAATCCATTCGTACCCTCTCCTCTAATCCTCCTCAATCCTCCTCAATCCTCCTCTAATTCTCCTCAATCCTCCTCTAATCTCTTCTCCTCTCCTTCTACACAATCATTCAATGTCATTCATTTCTATCCTAGTTCTGCAAAGGCTTTGGCTCCTCCTGGACAGCGTTGGAGATCTTGATGACCTTGACGTCGGTGATGCCTCTCTTCTCGGCGGCGGTCTTGAACTCGGGCTTCAAGGACGCTCTGACGGTTCTGGCAGCAATGGCCAAGGCCTTGTTTAACGTGATACCGGCTTGTTTGTAGGCAGACATGGTGAGTGGAGTTTAATTTTTCACTGCCCGTTTTTTTCGGCAAAGCATGTGGCCTGTGATTGGTTGAAAAAGAATATATGAATGGTAGATACTCAAATGAATATCCACAATGATAGGATAACTCCATGGCTGGAGTCGTTTATACGAGACAGCATATATGAAGAATAGGCATTGATATGTGTGGTAAGTAGGTAAGCAAAATGTATGGCAATACATGGTAAAACATCGGGTGCACATGGATATGGATATGTTTATTGGTCCAAGACGTGAAAACACACCTTCACTCCATTATCAGTGTTCTGGCACGGGATCGCTGGGAAGGATGAGTAGCGGCTAAAGACAACATGAGCTGCCATATTATCAATATAACTCTTTGCTAATATAATACATGCAGTAATGGAACTCTTTTGCGAATATAATACATGCAGTAATGGAACTCTTTTGCGAATATAGTACATGCAGTAATGGAACTCTTTAGCTAATATACTATAATGGAACTCTTTGCTAATATAATACATGCAGTAATGGAACTCTTTAACTAATATACTTTTACATGGCAGAATGGAACCATTAACATCTATTTACACGGAGTAATCTATGACTACTCCATTTAGTTCGACTATAATTAACTGTGACATTCAATCGAGAGTACTATTGCTTCTTTCTATGTTCATGGTCAGCTCTATTACTTGTCATCTATTAATCTATTTCATGGTCAGGGTACTGTTCCAGTGATTCAGCTAACTAAAGCTGTAGGACAACATATCAAAGACAGCGCTGCTTCTGTATTGTCTAGTACGGACATGGCTAGGTCAATAGGCCCTTGAGTTCCACACAGTTGTGATTATGTGTACGATGTTCCCACTGACTACCTGTTCATTATGCACCGTTAGTGTGCTTCACATTGCATCATGTCTAGATCCTTTCATCACATAGCTCGCTTAGCTAGCTCATTCTGCTCATAGATCATGTGGCTTATTTAGCGAATCGAATAATACTATTCATCGAAACAATTAGTTATCTTCGCAGTTATTTACAACTGTTCGCTTCACTGTTCGCTTCAACTGTTCGCTGCGCACAGTTACCTTTGACAGTTATCTTTGACAGTTATCTTAGCACAGTTCGCTTTGCTCACTGCGCTTGCTCATTTAGCTCGCCCGCACAGTTCGCTTCGCACAGTTCGCTTCGCACAGTTCGCTTCACAGTTCGCTTCGCTCACTTGCTTGCTCACTGTGCTTGCTCACGTGCTTGCTGCCTCCTCCCCTTCAACCAATTCACGAAATCAAAAAACATGGCCGCATCCAACCTCGACTTACTCCCCGCCCAATCCTTCATGCACTCCGCATACGTATCCACCACCTTGTCCATATACTCAGGGTCAATCTCCACCAAGTTCCGTGCTACCGTGATACACGCTTGGTTGCAGGCTACCTTGTGTGCCTGGTTGGCCAGCTTCTTACCAGCTTCCTTCTGCAACTCGCGTAACAATCCCAACAACTCTTCCTTGTACGCCTCGTGTCCCTCGGGAAAGTACAAGGCCAAGTCTGTGGGATCCACACGGGTCTTGCCGATGCGCGTCTTCAAGAGCTTGTGGGCCTTGACGCCAAGCGTCTTGTCGCGCGTGATGTTGATGAGCGTAACCAACGGCCGCAACGCATACAAGTTGAGGTGCGAGTTGGGGTTCACTTTGGCAAACACATCAAGAAAGTCTACGATCCGGCTCTTGAAGAAAACCATCTGTTCCTTGGCACTGGCCTCCTCCTTCTTCTTACGGTCCCCTGGGTTCATCTTGGCAATCGCGTCGTGGCGCTCCTTAAAGATCCGCGCCAAGCTGCCGTCCATCGCCATCATCTGCTCGTCGTCCATGCTTTCCGACTCGGCATCGTCCGAGCTGATATCCTCGTACTTGACTTCGCCCAGCTCGCCGGTCGGGATCCCCAATGTCTGTGCTAGTTTGATGGTGGTTTCCCTATCAATAGAGGATGTGTTATCTTTCATTTCTTTGTCTTCTTCTTCTTCTTCTTCTTCCTCCTCCTCCTCCTCCTCCTCCTCCTCTTCCTCTTCATCTTCATCATCCCCCTCATCTCCCTCCTCATCTTCATCTTCCCCATCTTCCTCCTCCTCAAACAACTCCTCTTGACCCTTTTTGTTTTCCCTCTTCACCAAAACTTCAAACAACAACTTCAAACCCTCAAGCAGGACCCGTGTTTTTCCCGTTTTTCCCGTGCTTCCCTCTTCACGCCCACACAAAAAGGACTCCCATACAATGTTGGAAAACTTCTTCAACAAGGACGACTTGCGCGACAAAAAGGACAACACAATCTCCGTGAGCACCACGTCTGCCTCGGCCGTGTTGCCCTCTACAAACGTGCGCTCGTAGCAAAACATGAGGTCGCCCATCACGGAAACAGCCTCCTCATCTCCCCTCTGGAGCTGTACCAATACCATCGCAAAAAGCATCTCGAAACAGTAAAACTCGGTGCGCTTCCCCTTCATCTCATGGATTCCCTCGAGTGTTTTGATGGCCTCGTTCCGCGCGGCCGCAATCTCCTCGTCAAACTCAACCAATGCCACATACTTGTCAGAGCGCTCCAATTTGAGCATCTGCTTCACACAGATGTACGCCCACAGCGCCCCGTCTTTCCTCTTGTCCCCAATCACCTCGTTAAGAAGCCCATTGAGTTTGTCGGATGCAGCTTTGGCAACGGCCTTATTATCCTCTGTCTCTGTCTTTTTGAAAAACGCCTTCTTTACAAACATCTTCATCACTTCCTCTGTGACATTCTCATCCACAGCCCTGCTCAGCCGCACCAATAACACGAGTTTGTCCATGTACCACCGCAAAACATTCTCCGTAGAGCCCTCGGCAGTCCGGAACTTTTCCACAAGCACTCGGAGCAAATCCTTACACACTGCGTGTGCATCAGTGACATCGCCCTTGCTGAAAACCAGCAAAAGCCCGTCCACTGTCTTGCTTTTCGTGAGGAGGTCAAAGTTCCAGCATCCCCCGCGCTCCTCACTCAACAAACACTCCATGATTACAGGCGCCTTCACGGGGTTTGCACGCGCACACTCGACAATCGCCTTCAATGCCGCATGGGCTGCCTTGTGCAAAAAACGCCCAGACTGCGCACTGTGGTTGATGAGGACCCGCAAGAGGTTGCGCGTGAATAATGGCTGAACGGTGTCAAGTACCAAAAACTTGCAAAAGACCTCGATGCCCCAGTATTTGCGCTCGTTCGATGACTTCTCGCAAAAGAGTGTTTCATCCACACACACACGCCAAAAGTCCTCGAGCAGTGCGTCCGTGCTGTCGTCGTTATCCTTTCTTTTCTTTTTTCTCTCCTTGCCCAGGTGCTTCTTTTTGCGTTTTCCCTTGTTTTCTTCCTCCTCTTCATTATCATCTTTATCTCCCTTGTATTCTCTCAAGATTATGTCCCACACGAACGGCGGCTTTGGTGTCCAGGACCCCTTCTTGGCCACATCTGGGTCCTCCACAGCCTCGGAGTCTTTCAACGCCTTTCCCAATACCTGGAGATTGGCTTTGGCAAGCGGGTTGTGGTGCTTCCAAGTGGGTTTGCCATTCACAATCCTCTCGGCCAACGACCGCTTCTCCAAGGGAAGTGAGAGGTATACTGCCACCCCTTCAGTCAGAAGATTCAAGCCCGCGTCGTTAATAGCCTGTAAAATGCTCACAAGCACTTCGTCTTTGGTTTCTTCATCTACCTCGGACTTGAGCAAGGCCCCCATGTATTGGCAAGTGGTGAAAACCGCAGTTTCACGGAACCATGACTTACTGGATGCCAACCCCACGAGCATCTGTACAAAGCGAGCCATCGTCGCCGCACTGGCATTTTCAAAAAGCACCTCCGAGTTAATCAAGGCCTGGAGCCCGAAAAGCCGTCCAAATAAAACAGCCCGCTCCTCCTTCCCCTTCATGCTGCTCCGTACACTTGTGGTTTCTTCCACAAGCCCGAGAAACGACTCTACCGTGATGTTTTTCCTGGAAACAAGCTCCCGTACCACCTCTGTGAGGGCCATCAGAAACCCAAACCGCGCACTTTGACGGGTCGTGATGAGCCCTTTGGTAAGTCTCTGGACCGCATAGTCCCAGTCCTCTTTCAGATCGGCTTGAGTGAGGTCGGTGAAGAGCGCAGACGCAGCTTCAATGCGTTCCTGTGGGTGTTCGGACCCTAGCCGGTAGTAGTGGTCTTTAGACACAGTCATCGGAAAATAGAAAATCAAGACTCAGAACAATAGAACACATAAGAATAGAACACATAAGAATAGACCAATATCCAGAACACATAAGTAGGCTGAACATGACCAAGAATAGCCGTTAAGACCAAAAGCCAGAACAGCAGCAAAGATACCGGAAGATCACAGAATATCATGAGGGATGAGAATGGGCATGTATGACAGCCAAGCACTACCGGTGAACTAATGAAGACATTTCATTAATTGAACCCAATGGCGACACCAGATGTCACAAGCTGAAAATTATTTCCTTGTTGATCCATGGGGTATGTCTTTTCTATTTCTTCCCTCTGTTTCCACCTCACAAATATACTTTGGTCACAATCTTCCGCTCTCTGTTTCTCTATCATTTATTCCTTAGACACCGTAATTCAGTACACTCTAGTGTTCACCCATTCACTGATTCGGCCTGTTGAGCTCACAAGTTGACATCTTGTATGTCTACTGTCTATCCTCTTTCTCTCCAGTATTCTCAGTATGTCTTCTTAGTATGTCTTCTTAGTATGTTTTCTCTTCTCATAATCTTACCACCCGTTGTTACGTTACGTCTGTTCTATCTCTCAATCTTGCTCAATCCATCCCCAAGTATCATGATAATTGCGATAACTGTTATATCCGTATGGTTGTTTGTGGCTAAAATTTTTGCAGCCATTTGAAATCCAATCAACTGCCAAAATTCCCTAGAAACACCACAATTAAGACTCCTAGATTACGCGTTAGGATCGATTTCAAGGAACTACAATATATGAGAACCCTGGTAGTTCACTTTACGTCTATTCAGGCGATATCTACAACTTTCTTGAGACATGCCATGATAAAAGGATTACTCACAAATGTCCCTATTCAGGTGTCAACACTCTTGGCCACACCATAATAACTACTTACAAACTCTCTATTGAGGGGTCTCGATTTAAATTGCATGAAAAACTCTACACGGAAGGTATTATTGTACCCGTGTATTCTTGTGAGGTTCACAGAGGTACCGGGCATGTTTAGTCGACGATTTCACAGATGTTGGTTCAGTCAATGTTGTTTCAGTGAAAGTCTCATGTTGATTTATTTAATACTTGCATGCCTGGAAGCTCTCAAAGTCAGGTTGACTCCATGTTGATTTATTTGATACTTGCATGTCTGGAAGCTTTCAGGGTCAGGCTTGCTCAGATCTAATTACATGTGTGAGATAGTCTCGAGGATAGAGGGGGAGTATTGACTTATTCTCTGTGATATACTTATGGGGTGGCATCTAATAATCTATGGATGAGTTTCACCACGGTCCATGAGTCAAGATTCGTCTTAAGAATCTAGTTTCTAGTCACCTTTGGGAAAGGGTACGAAGGGCCCAAGCTCTTGATGGACAACGCAGCAGCCCAGTGAGCAGTCTCGATGCACTCTTTCAAGTCCTTCTTCTGGACCAACGCGGCCATGAAGCCCGCAGCGAATGCATCGCCCGCACCGTTGGTGTCGACAATCTCCTCGGAGGCCACCTCCACGACTGGGAAAGAGGCCTTCTCGACGTCCTGGGAGCCATGGTCGTACTTGACGTAGATGGTTGGTTCCGTGCTCTGGGTGATGAGCACTTGTCTGGGTCTCTTGTCGACCTTGTCCAACTTGGCCAAGGCCAAGGCGATCTCGGAGAGGTCTTCGGTACCAAAGCCATAGGCCTTGGAGACAGCCGCAGCCTCGGTCTCGTTCATGATCATGTAGTCCAAGTATGGGATACACTTGTCCAAGGCATCCTTGAAGAACTCAGCAATGAATGGAGCCGACACATTCAAGGCAATGAGCTTGTTGTTGTCAGCCGCGTGCTTGCCGAGCTTGACGATGGCATCGGGGCACACAGTCAAGTGGTAGCCACCCACATAGAAGTGAGAAGCCTTCTCAACGTAAGCCCAGTTTTCAGGCTTATCAAGGTGGTCAGCCGTGAAGTGGTTGGCAGCACCCAAGTCGGTCACCAAGGATCTGTCGTGGCCTGTAATCAAGGCAGCACACTTACCGGTGGGCACATTCTCCTGGACCTGGTACAAGGCCTTCAAGCCGTACTTGGCGTTAGCCTCAATCAACTTGTCAGCGTACTCATCCTTGCCAACAGAGCCAAAGTACACCACCGAGTTGGGAGGGAGGATGTACTGGGCACCTCTGGCGGTGTTCTGGGCCGCACCGCCAGCGAGAACGTGGAGGTTCTTCTCGTTGATGATTTCCTGGTAGATGGGCATGTGCTTTTCTTCAGCAAGAATGAGCCC
Source organism: Kodamaea anthophila (assembly GCA_015708815.1). Taxonomy (NCBI): domain Eukaryota; kingdom Fungi; phylum Ascomycota; class Pichiomycetes; order Serinales; family Debaryomycetaceae; genus Kodamaea; species Kodamaea anthophila. The sequence continues at coordinate 277,745 of JACFYR010000015.1, read as the reverse complement.
GTTAGGGTCGAGGTCATACTTGGCGAGGAAGGACGGGGAGACGTCGAGCTGGAGGTCAAGAAGGGGGTTACCGAGACAGACAAGTGGGTACGACATGTTGAAAATTAAAAAAATGCCTAATTTCTGCCTCCTCTGCCTAGCGATAGCTAGGCAGAGAAGTGTATTAAATGCTGAGGCTAGGCAGAAGTGTATTAAGTGCTGAGGCTAGGCAGAGGTGTATTGAGTGCTGAGGCTAGGCAGAAGTGTATTGTATTAAGTTCTGGACTAGGCAGAAGTAGTATATTTCATTAAGGCTGTGAGAGCACTTTTGGATTTTTAAGGCTGAAGGTCTGTCTGAGATATCAGTTTACACTAGGTTTTATTGAAGAATTGATACGGCTGGAGCATATTATGTGTACTCTAGATTCTCTCCAGGTACTGTAGAGTATATTTGGACCAGGTCTGTATTTTTGGACTGTAGAGTTTTGGTCCACGTACTCCAGTCTCTGGTCCACTGTCAATACATTGTGAATTTATGGATGATAATTTTGGCACGTGGACAAATGAGTTTAATCTAGGATACTACAATACGAGACTCATGCATAAATCATTAACCGGTGATGCTCACAAGATTATGAAGGTTGATGGTGAGAGGTTATTGATAAGAGGAGGTATGGTGGTATGAGGGGGATGGTTGATGGGTATGTTGATGGTATATGTTGATGTTGAATGTAGTATGATGTTGTATTTTGTTGTATTGTTGTTTGAATTTTGTATGTTGTGTTGATGGTGTATGTTGATGTTGTATGTTGATGTTGTATGCTTGTGTTGTTGTATTTTGTTGTATTGTTAATGTGATCGATTAAGATTTGTTAGTCCCTATTTTCATATTCTTCGCTGTCTGAAATCGGAAGTGTATTTTGGAGATTTTCCTCCAAAACTAACATTTCCGAAAATAAGCCTGGACGGTACCGAGTCGGCTCTACATTACCACATAGACGTAGTGGCCAAAATACAATAGAGCTGCCATAGACTCAAAATAGACATTGCACACAGTGTAGATTTTCACACTCTTTGGATCACACACCAGCTCTGATGGCTTAGATTATTGTTCAAATGTTCTGTTGAGGTAATTCCGAGTGCTATTTCCGCCAGTTCCGCTGTTCTGGTCTTCATGGACCTCGTTTCAGTGCCTTGCCCAAGCTCAAAACCAATCACTTTCACATGCACCACAGACAACAAGTAAGGAAAGATGGGTACGGTGTACAGGTGAAGTACAGGTATATGAGATGCTACAGTGTAGAGTGTACAAGATGTATGTGAGGCAATGAAGTATATGTAAGTAATGAAGTATATGTAAGAATGAAGTATACTTCGTATACTTCATTTATATTTATACGTCTCTTTTTCCCAACAAATTTATGATCCCCGTCTTCTACAACGACCCCTTCTTAAAGTACCGGCCGTTTCCCGAGAACGCGTCGAGCTACTTTGCTGCGCATTGGCATGAGATTGCCTTCAGCACAGCCTTCTACACGCTTGCACAGGTCCTTAGCGGTCCGGTGTGCACTCGGCTCTTTTCCACATACAAAACACTCCCCCGTAAAACACGCATCAACTTTGACATCCACATGGTGCTGATGGTGCAGTGCTTCGTTTCTGTTGCCATTCTCATTCCCGACTGGTACAACGATGCCTTTGTGAACCACCACACCGATGCGATTCTGAGTATCACGGGCTACACGCCCTACGGGGGATTTGTGGCTGCGCTTTCGCTTGGCTATTTTGTGTGGGACGTGATGGTTTGTATACGATACTACTCGCTTTTCGGCGCGGGGTTCCTTTTGCACGGACTTGCGGCCTTTTATGTGTTTGCCATGGCCTTTTACCCATTCTGTATGCCCTGGGTCCCGGCCTTTCTTTTATTTGAGTTGAGCACGCCGTTTGTCAATATCAATTGGTTTGCCTCCAAGCTTCCAAAAGGCACCATAAGCGACCGTGTGTATGTGATCAATGGCTTGATTTTATTGTTTGTCTTTTTTACGGTACGCATAGTGTGGGGGTTCTACGCGGTGTATATGTTGGCCACCGATATGTCGAGGTCCTGGGGGAACTACCCCGCCTTTTTGCCGTTTTCTGTCTTGGGTTTGAACATGATGTTGAATAGTTTGAATGTGTTTTGGTTTTACAAGATGGTGAGAATTGCTTTTAAGAGGGTGGGAAAGAAGAAGAATGAGTAGGACACACTCATAAGGACACACTGCGAAGCAGGGTGTCCGATAAACTTCAATTGGACAGCTGAAATAGGACAGCTGAAACAGGACAGCCTGATAGTAGGACAGACTGCGAAGCAGGGTGTCCGATCAACTTTAACTAGTCTGATCAGACAGACTGCGAAGCGTGTCCAATAAAGTTTAACTAGTCTGATCGGACAGACTGCGAAGCGTGTCCAATAAACTTTAACTAGTCTGATCGGACAGACCGAACTATAATAGGACGGATGATGAATAGGACAGATTGTTCGATAAACTTTGGACTTTTAATAGGACAACTGAACTATAATAGGACAGACTCATAAACTTTATCTAATAGGACAGACTGATAACTTGTACTAGTCTGTAGAACATAATACAGTGAACCGAGCCAAAAAGTACAAGCATAAGGTATTTAGTAGTGGAATGCTGAGGGATAGTGAATCAGATCAAATTCAAGTAGTCATGATAAACGTGAGCATACATATACATGAGATTTATGCGGCCACAGTGAGGAGGGAACTCATTACATTCTTATTTCACAGTGAGGAGGGAACTGGTTACATTCTTTAGTCACAGTGAGCGAAGAAACCTGCTGTGCATTAATTATTCACAGTGAGCGAGGAAACTGCGTACTACATTCGCAGTTCGCTTGCTCACTGTGCTTTACATTCATCTTTTCAGGAGAGAAGGAACAGTGTTATAAACCAGTATTCCACAGTTCGCTCTGTCCTCTATTCATTTTCATTTCCTCGCTCCTGTTCCTCTCCAAAATCATCAACAGTCTTGCGTCTACCTTTTTCTTACTGTCTAGGCTGCTATAGCGTCCTCAATTCAATAGGAAGACAAGCTATAATATGGTCATACGAGAGTTGTAAAGAGAGAGTGTTCATCTCAGTATTCATCTCACTCACTCACTTCTCACTCATTAACTTATTTTACTCACTCACTTCTCACTCATTCACTTCTCACTCAGTCACTTATCTCACTTCTCACCCACTCACTTCTACCCCAAATACCTCCATTCGATTCTTTTTTCTGCCTGTCTTCTGTCGATCTAGTTCGGAGACCATGAAATCACGGAGCTAAAGTGTATTACTAGATTTACTGATTGACTCATCATGTATCACTTATATTGCTCGCCAGGCTCTTATTCCACTCATATTGTATCACTTAGGCTTATGTCCACTCATATTGTTTCTCTCTCTATGTCTTACTAATCTTATTTCGCTAACCTTCGCTAACCTTCGCTTCGCTCAGGTTCGCTCAGGTTCGCTCAGGCGCTCCGTGAATCTTTTCCGTTACTCGTGATTAGGGTGTAGATTTAGTCTGATCTTATCTAATCATTCATTTTTACATTCACATTCATATCATCTTTTTAACGTGACTCCACCTCGGTCATGAGTGCGATATACTAGATACATTGCGTGCTGTATGGTGTATGAATACTTTTGTATGGTGTATGATTAACATAGTTTTTATGGCTGTATGGTATTGCTGTATGGTATTGCTGAGGTGTTTGTATGCCTTCTACCGTATTTTGTCATCCTCGTTACTCAGGAGAAAATAAAATTACAAACAACATGAACAGCGAATACGACTTTTTGTTCAAATTGTTATTGATTGGAGACTCTGGTGTGGGCAAATCGTGCTTGTTGTTGCGTTTTGCCGACGACACCTACACCCCGGACTACATCTCCACGATTGGTGTCGACTTCAAGATTAGAACCATCGAGTTGGATGGCAAGAACATCAAACTCCAGATCTGGGACACCGCCGGTCAGGAGCGCTTTAGAACCATCACCTCGTCCTACTACAGAGGCGCACACGGAATCATCATCGTCTACGATGTCACCGACCAGGAGTCCTTCAACAATGTCAAGCAGTGGTTGCAGGAAATTGACCGTTACGCCACGGGTGGCGTGATGAAGTTGCTCGTGGGTAACAAGGCGGATTTGTCCGACAAAAAAATCGTGGAGTACACCGCGGCCAAGGAGTTTGCTGACGCCCTTGATATCCCGTTCTTGGAGACGTCCGCGTTGTCGTCCACAAATGTCGAGCAGGCGTTTTATACCATGGCCAGGCAGATCAAGGCGCAAATGACGGTGAATGCGAACACGGGGGGGACGGGGGGGAAGAGTAATGTGAATTTGAGGGGCCAGAGTTTGACGGGGGGTCAGCAGAGTCTGTGTTGTTAATCCGAACACCACGAACACCGAACGAAGTGAGGTGTGAGGTGTGAGGTGAACCAAACGAAATACACATCGAATGAAGACACGCCGAACGAAGACACCGAACGAAGTGAGATGTGGATGAGTAATGTGCCAACAAACGCCGAACGAAGTGAGGTGTGCATGAGTAATGTGGCGAACAAACACCTCGTTCGGTGTAGATGAGTAATGTGTCGAATAAGGTGGATGAAGACCCACCAAACTAACACCGGTGTAGAGGAGTGATGTACCGACAGGTTGTTAAGTAATGTACCCAAGGTTCGAATTGCCCAACAAGATCGTAATATGACATCGATGCTGAGCTATCATCTCATTATAACCTAAGATGTTTGTCATAGGAGTAGGAAACCTAACATGGTATCTACCGCTACCCTAGCTCATTTCACTTACCCGTTAGCTTAGAATATGGCCTGATATGCGATGCAGAAGAATCCGGGATCGAATGATCGATATGAGAGATTGATGGAGGTAAGCTGATAGATGATCTCTAGGCAGCTGATAGTTTGATGAGCTATAGGCAAGCTGATAGATGATCTCTAGGCAGCTGATAGATGAGCTATAGGCAGTTGATAGATGATCTCTACGCAGCTGATAGTTGATGAGCTCCAAGTGGGTTAGTTGAAGGCTTCCGATATGAGAACGTCGTTACTAGGGCCTATTGTATCGGTTATTGTTGGTCCCGGTACCTGTTGGCTACAAGTGGCCTTCGATGGCCTTGGGGATGTCTATCACCTTCTTGCTTTTGCTGTCTCGTTGGATTAGTGGTAATTGTGGCAGAATCTCAGTTGTGGAGCATGCGTTGGCTTGGTCGGGTGAAGAGTAGAGGTACACTATTATGTAGTGATTAAATGATTATAGTATGAGTAGCATGAGAGAAGTGAGCACATAAGGAGGCGAGTGTGTGAGTGAGTGCGTCAATTGTGCACGCAAGAGAATATTGATACCTGTATTGGGTTCTCGAATGACTAATACTGATGACTGGAGTTTCAGAGAGTTGATGATGCACACTTGAATGAAGACGAAAAGTGGAGAAACCACCGAAGAATAAATTGCTTCTAGAGGTTGGATAACAGTTTCACCGGAGATTAAACGATTGACTAGCCTACTTTACCAGGATGCCGGAGACCCATACTTATGGTTTTAGCACTTTCTGACCGATTTCCTTATCGGCATGTTTCCAATAAAGATGAAATTCAGTGTCATATCGATCAGCATTTTCAAAGGGAACACGGAGTTTCACGTTACTACCTTCATCTCCAAACCATCTGCGCAAAAATCCGCGGAACTACTATTCTGAATGCTCTACATCTAAAGAATATCAAAGAAGCTACAGAAGATTACAATTTGAGAGTTCTCAGATGCAACATTTCTAACTATGTGAGCATGTGAGATCAATTTCAAATGCTTCCTCAATACGATATCCTCAAGTTCAACAGAAACTCTGACATTTTTACGAACACCCTATTGGTTCAAAGTGGTAAAAAGCACTGAGATTCGATAAAAGTATATAAGACTTGATATGGGCATATAAAGGAGGTGGTGACACAAGACGGTAGGAATCTCATTCAAAAATGCTAATACTTGTGCCAATCCAATTGGAAATTCTTGTGGTATTTGCATCTGTACTACATTTTGCAACCCCGCATATACATTAGCCATCCCTATTATCCGACTCTATCGTTCAATCAGTTTATTGGGATTTTAAGTGCAAATATCGGAGGTGTAAGGGACTGACGGAGGTTTTGCATGTCCGGAACCCCTCGGAGATCCGACTATAAATACGTGTATAATTCGAAATATATAGTCGGTTATCAACAAACCCCCTATAATGTTGTATTCCTAACAGGAGGCCTTATATCATGTCGATATTCCTGAATATCGACTTGATTATTTCGAGCTTACAGTATACCTACTTCAGCTCTTTACATGATACGATCTAATTAAGTTGCAGTAGTACTTTTTCGTTATTCATACTCACTTTCGATCATCCATGAATATTTGTCTTCTGAGATGGATGATTTACTGAAGGCTGACGGCTACAAAGAACAGCATTTGTCCTCTGATTTTCTTCGTGGTCTCACATTTACCAAGACTCTTAATCTGTTATTTTACATCGACTACATGTGGTTATGTCGTGGCTAGTTATTTGTCAACCAAAGCTCGTTTTCCGTCTGTCAAGCCTACATTTTCTGACTCATTCAGTCATACTAGATACTCGCTACGTCCTACCGGTGTGTTCGAAACAAGCTTTGATCATATGAAAGACTCAGTTACGCCGAGTGTCAATGGATTCTCTGTCACAGGCCAAAAACCGATATAGTTTGAGTTTATCAGTGTTGGATAAGACTGCATGAATGAATAAAGACTAGGTGGATTAAGACGAGTGAGTTAAAGACAAATGAATGGAATAAAGACAAATGAGATTAAAGACAAATGGATGGAATAAAGACAAATGAGATTAAAGACAAATGAACGGATGGGCTAGATGAAAGAACTAATGGACTCTTTGCATAAGGAATAACTTATGGCTCAATGAACATGAGGACTTACTAATGGACTCAAAGAGCATAGGACTAACTAATGGACATGAATATTAAAGACTGACCTTTTTATGTGTATAGGACGACTGAACTACAAAGGTGCCGGAGTCCAGCACTTATGCTCACATTTTCTGGAATAGTCGAGAAATCATATTGGAATCTTCTTTAGTTACCTTGGCTCTATATCACGTGGTAAACGTCATCATTCATGTAATTATAAAACCGTGTACTTGTAGCAGATAATACAAGTTCTTGCCTAATAAGGAAGGTTCAATTTCTTTGTGCCAACTCCATATCGAAAAGCTCTATTGGTCCACCCCTGCCCCTTTGTGTTTTTATGTATGGACACTTAATGCGGCTATTTAGCCTGAGTGGGTCACTTGTTCATTTTGTCATGAAGTTACCGCCATGCTTGGGTACAGAAGAAAGACCGAGCGTATGGCTAGATAAGCCTCTGCGATACTGCATACGGATTGTCTCGACCACTTAACTCCGATGGCTCACACATTCATAACAGTACACATAATACAGTACACATTCAAAACAGTACACATATACAATACACTTTCATAATATAACATTCACACATTCGCCATGACATAATACTCATTGACATACTCATTGACTCACACTCATGGTTCTGTATATGGCACATATGCGCTTTGATTGTTGTATTGTACATTCATTGGATTGGCCATTACTCATCAACTCGTAAACCTAAGCCCACTTTCATTCTCGTATACATTATGCAAACATTTTACACTGTATTCTACACAAAGAGCCTGAGGGAGCAAAAGTGCTTTCCTGAGGTGCTCAGGTGAGAGACCTTCGCTTCGCTCAGGTCTCTTTTTCGCTCAGATCTCTGAGGTGCCTAATAAAGTCTTTCATATGAAGCACAAAGAGCACCTTCGCTTCGCTCAGGTGCTCGCTCAGGTGCTCGCTCAGGTCCTAACGCACAACATACACATAATACTGCACATGCAAAACCCCCTCCAGATCCCTGATAAACCTTCCCTTTGCAATAAAACTCTCGTTTTCCACCCATTTATACTTCTCCTCTGCATCGTCACCCAAGGTGATTTTCGGAGTACTAGTCACATAAGTGTCCTCGAAATCCGCGAGATTGGACTCGCCTGTGGCCACCTTGACCAAGTTCTCGGTCATACGAACCACACCCGGGTATGTGTAGTAGATCCCCGCACCATTGGGGGTCTTGGCGTACAACTTGCAGTCCAAACGCGATACGCCACGCGCAATGCTCATGGACAAATCGTCTGTTCCCCAGACGCCTCTGCCCTCAAACTCCAAACCAAGCTCATTGGGAATGGTTCTGAACTCGCCATCAGCCAAACGGACGTAGCTGAGCTCCACGTCCTTGGTCTTGCTAGAGAAGACGGGGGTGGGGTCTTCGGCGGTCTTGAGGTTGATGTAGAAGACGGGAACCAATTTGGGGACCGTGGCGGGGACGGCTGGTGGCAAAATAGACTGGTCGAGAGGCATTGGGTGTTTAGACTGGAAATACCTCTATATATACAATCAGATAAGTGCTTACGTGATATGATGACAAATTAGGGGTACCACAATAAGACTGAGTGCAGTGACACAGTAAGAGAAAGAGTAAGAGTAAGAGTAAGAGTAAGAGTAGGAGTCAGTGTACAGTAAGTACAGTAATACAGTGAGTACAATGAGTACAGTGAGTACAGGAAGATGGTACTTCTGACAAAGATTGGGCAGGACATCATGCGTTAGTTTGGTATTGGCTGATTATGCAGTGTGCAGATACAATGTTCATATAGGTACAGGCACTGTCATGAACCATTGATGCATTGTCTATTGCAGTACATTACACTGTCTATAACCATTGATAACAGCCATGAACCATCATGCACTGTCGATATACCCATGGATAAACTGTCTATTACCTGATACAGTCTTTATCTGATACACTGTCTACCTGATACACTGTCTACCTGATACACTCTCTACCTGATACTCTCTACATGATACTCTCTACCTGATACTCTCTACCTGATATTCTCTACCTGATACTCTCTACCTGATATTCTCTACCTGATACTCTCTACCTGATACTGTCTCATGATACTGTCTCATGATACTGTCCCATGATGCACAGTCTATATTATGCGATGTACATCTGGCCGTTTTCGGCACTTGTTATTTGCCGTTCCGCTGTCGGTCGAGCGACTCTCTAGGTCAGTGATACAACGATCAGGTGGCACAGAAGACCAAAAAGGAACATGAAACAAAAGTACGACACTAGGAAGCACGTAGACGCCCAGGAATATCAGAATGTGGAGTATTATGAAGAACTTGGTGAAGCAGCAGAAACAGCTAGACAGTACATATAGTAAGCCTATCAGAGGTTGGCAGGAGACCTAGTAGACTATCTTCATAACGATACATGAGTATGAGTGAGGTACCGACCTGTTCAACAGAATACCATGACTTACAACATGAATTGTAACCATGACTTGTAAGTATGACTTATTGCATATCCATGACTTGTTTCATGTCCATGACTTGTACCATGACTTATTTCATGTCCATGACTTATCTTCTCTTGGAACTACATAACTTGAAGAGCCAACTCTTATGGACCTACACCATCTTAACTAGCATAACCTAACTTTGGATACATGACATCATGTATTTCATGTTTTCAATTATTCATGTCTTCATGTATTTTTTCATCTTTTTTTGTTGCTCTTAGTCAGGTGGCGATGACATGAGCAAGATCGTGATTGGAGCCTCTTTATCGTCTCTGCATTCGCGGCTCCGCATGCAATACACGTTTGAAGGCAAAACGTGATGAGTTTATAAAATGATTAAATTCTTTTCTCACCCCTCCTTGTTTTGCCGGTAAAAACAACACACCAAAAAAACAAAAAAATTAGCGCATCGTCATACAGACATCAACCATCGACATCTACCGTAATCAATCAAACGATACGGCCCCCTTACCCCAGTAGCCGCTGCTGAACACCCAGAAGTCATATCGAGCGATTTCGACCCGTCACACGCCACATTTGCCCTGCACCTTGAACGCCCCCTAAAATGTCCGCCCCAGCCGTAGACATCGATTCCATAGTCGACAGATTGTTGGCAGTGAGAGGGTCCAGACCCGGAAAGCAGGTGACACTTTCAGAGGACGAGATCCGCCACCTTTGCACCAAGGCCCGGGAGATTTTGATTAGACAGCCCATTTTGTTGGAGTTGGAGGCTCCCATCAAGATTTGTGGTGATATCCACGGCCAATACTATGACCTTTTACGACTCTTTGAGTACGGAGGATTCCCGCCCGAGGCAAACTACCTCTTTCTCGGCGACTATGTCGACAGAGGCAAGCAGAGTTTGGAAACAATCTGCTTGTTGTTGGCCTACAAAATCAAGTACCCAGAAAACTTCTTCATCTTGAGAGGCAACCACGAGTGCGCGTCCATCAACCGTATCTACGGCTTCTACGACGAATGCAAGCGCAGGTACAATATCAAGTTGTGGAAGATCTTTACCGACTGCTTCAACTGCTTGCCCATCGCAGCCATCATCGACGAAAAGATCTTCACCATGCACGGAGGCTTGTCTCCAGACTTGAACTCCATGGAGCAGATCAGGCGCGTCATGAGACCAACTGATATCCCCGACGTTGGCCTCTTGTGCGACTTGCTTTGGTCAGACCCAGACAAGGACATCACCGGATGGTCCGAAAACGACCGTGGTGTCTCCTTCACCTTTGGCCCGGACGTGGTGTCCCGTTTCCTCCAGAAACACGACCTCGACTTGATTTGCAGAGCCCACCAGGTCGTGGAGGATGGCTACGAATTCTTCTCCAAGCGCCAGTTGATCACCTTGTTTTCGGCTCCAAACTACTGTGGAGAGTTTGACAACGCAGGTGCAATGATGAGCGTTGATGAGTCTTTGTTGTGCTCGTTCCAGATCTTGAAGCCGGCTGACAAGAGACCAAAGTATCACCCGGGTGTGCTGAATGCTAAGCCGGGTGCAACCCCGAGGAAGCCAAAGAAGGGGACCAAGTAACCAACACGAACGAGCGAAGCGCGAACGAGCGAAGCGAGTGAGTGTTGAGTGTTGAGTGTTAATGAGCAAGCACGAGTGAGTGTTGAGTGTTAATCAAGCACGAACGAGCGAATGGTGCTCGTGAGTAAGGTGAGCATCAAGAATACGAGGAGAGAATTGGATTGACGGATTGCCTTGTGAAGCCCTTATTGAATATCATTCGATACCTTTCTCACCCGCTCTCCTACTCACGTTGCTCATAACAGCAAAATAGCAATGTACCATAGTATGCCGAGGTGTGGGCCTGTGGGAGCAGTGCCAAGTGAAATGTCGGCTATGCCAAGAGGCCCGGAGACGTAAATGTCATTTGAGGAATATGAATATCTGGGGAAGATACGTCTTCTTCACAAGCTGTGGACTTGCGCCCGTCGTATACGAGCTTTATAGACCCTACATGCTTGTCTTTATAGTGTATAGGCCGAATATCGAACATGACACATCGGGCCTTCAGTTCTTGATTCTATTATTAGTTACCACTAGTTAGTTTTATAGCACAAATTACTAATGAGAGATGAGGCTGACGACCACGGAGCTGCTGCCGAAGCTGCTGTTGATGCGCTGTTGCTGCTGTGCAATAGGTGAATGTTACGGAATGAATGTTTTGTGATTGTTTGAAGTTTGGAATGTTTTGTTTGCTTAGTGATTTGTTTAGTTTGATGGAATGTTTTGAATATATGAATATAAAACGTAAAGGATTGTAACACACGATTGAACAGATTGTTCACTTTGAGTAGCAGTGCTAATCACATTCTTAGCGAGCAAAAACTCGTCATCGTTTTTGCGTTGCGAGCGAAGTTGGTTCATCTCTCTTATACTATCTTCTATCATGCTTACAACCACAGTAACAGACTCTTGCCTATAAGGAATTCATGAAACTCATAGGGATACAATACCACATTACCAATACGTGATAAATGTGTATTTCACGAACTGTTAACAAAAAGCACCCATTAAAGCCATGCACCCACTAAAACCATTGTACATTTATTGGCATAGGTTCGCAGCTCTCAAAGTTAGCCTGTGTACCTTCAGTTCATTCCCAATTCACAGTTCTGGTGCAACCGCAGGGTCATTAGTAAAGGAATAGCCCAGGCTACATCTTGCCATCTGCAGGAAGTAATTGCGGTGCCCCACACTTCCACAGGAGCACTATATGCAGGATGCTAAGTCAAACAATACTAAATCCCCAATGTAAGCTGTACTAGCCTGTAATAACTGATTTTGTTTACGAGTGTATTCAAGTATTAAAGTGGTATCAGAGGTATCAAGGGTATCAAGTGGGATCAAGGGTTTCAAGTGGTAATCCAATTGTTCATGTGGTATCCATTTATTCAAGTGTGTTTATCACGTGCCAGCCCTAACCCTAACCAAAATAGGAAACCTGTATGCACACCCACAATTTTGCTCACGAGGAAAAAATTCAGGAGTAGGGTGAAATTTTTTTAAGTTGGATTTTTTGAATCTTGATACACAGAATTCAGAGACAAGATGGTACGTAACCAACGCCAGCCAGCACCACTAACCCCTAGGTTTTAGTTCAGGATTTGTTACACCCAAACCCAGCCACTGAGGCTCAGCAGCACAAGTTGAAGACCTTGGTCCAGACCCCTAGATCCTTCTTCATGGACGTCAAGTGCCAGGGCTGCTTGAACATCACAACCGTGTTTTCCCACGCTCAGACCGCCGTCACCTGCGACAACTGCACCACCGTATTGTGCACCCCTACCGGTGGTAAGGCCAAGTTGACTGAGGGCTGCTCCTTCAGAAGAAAGTAACTTTCTCAATGCATGCTATAGTAATAATAAAAGTATAGAGAGTTGAATAAAGTTATGAATCATGTGAGCATGTAGATCTTGAGACTCGGGATGATGAGCCAAAATGTATTGATTGTCAGAATGTCCGATGCATTTCTTACTATTACAAAGAAAAGCCTGATGCCTGCCTAATGCAAATAGCATTAGGCATCTTATCTAATAGTGAGCATGAGATCGATTCAATTGACAGGTGTAGGCAAATAGGTCTGTTTGGTATGTAGTCATTCTTTATGGGCATACTAAGATGGTGTATAATCTGTCGTATTTTGAATGGCTACGATTCGACTTTATATGAGGCTCTGTCCAATAGTTCTTACGTAATCGTTGTATTGAGTCGCGTGAATGGACCCTGGGCAGCTTACGTAATATTCGGGTCATCGGATCCAAGTGCATACGCGAGTACTCCGTCACGTGAGACCCTGCTTCCGATCACAAGACATTGAGGCATGTGAAGAAAATGACCGAGCTAATACCTAATACCCAAGCCTAGCGAAAATGCTAAAGTGCCTAAAATGAATGGACTAAACTATTCCGCACATTCATGTATTCTTCGCACTCCTAAGTTTAATAGATGAATAGATAGTTTCACCTACTTATCACTACCGAGCTATAAGCAGAATTCTGTTTGTCTCAACCGATAGAGAAGCGTTGAAGATAATTATACGAGCGGAAAGTACGAGGTCTCCAGGCTATAGACTCATGATTGAGGGATGGAGGAGTAGTCAATTATGAGAAGCTACTCAATTTGAAAGGTACTCTTGAAGCAGCTACTCAATTTTGAAAGTACTCTTGAAGCAGCTACTCAATTTTGAAAGTACTCTTGAAGCAGCTACTCAATTTTGAAAGTACTCTTGAAGCAGCTTCTCATGAAGTAATTACTCATTATGGAGCTCTTTTGAAGTAGCTTTTAAGGCTTTAGCTTCTCTAATACATGAAGGGTAGCGATTGAGTCTGCATGGCTAATGGAACCTTTTTTACACCCTGGTTCCCAGGCTTCTCGCTCTATTTCGAGAAAGTTGGAGCTGTTGACTCTTAATCTGTAGAAGAGGTCTTTCTCACCACGAACATTGCTAGAATTTGACGTAGCTGCTATGTTTTCCATGCTGGGTACATCTAGACATATGAACTGACGCGCATCTCAATAGATAAAACCATAGGCAATCAAATCTACCATAACAACGTAAGGATCATTTCCAAGGCGTGAATAGTCTACTTAAGAGGCATTATTTTTACGGGCCTCAACGTTCTTACGGTAGGATTCATTCAATTACGTAGGCTCATTCATTATTACGTAGGATTCCTCAATACGGTAAGCTCTCATCATACGTAGGCTTCATTTACGGTAGTCTCATTCATATCTTTTATTAGGACTTTCCATAGTCTAGTAAGCCAGTTTTTTTTAACAAATTCAGACATGTATTCACCGACAGATAAGATGGACATTCTAATATTGATGCCATTACAGGAAATGGCTAATATTTGAATATGTATGGTGACAATCATAGAACATCGAACGGAGTGAGATTTTGTAATCAACATTGACATGTGAAATCTTGTAAATTGCATTTGTTGGAGAAACAGCATCCAACGAAGTGAAAAAGTGTACGTATTGTGAGACAACATCTCACTTCGTTCGATGTTGTACTATGTTAATGGATTCGCTACAACTTTGGCTTGAATCTAACCACCTCGTCGATTGCCTCACCCACTCTTGCCACATTACCCTCATTCAAGCCCGCCACACTGGCTCTTCCTGAGGCGACCAAGTAGATACCGTGCTTCTGCTCCAATCTCTGCACCTGGTCCTTTGTCAATCCCGTGAACGAGAACATTCCCGTTTGGTTCACGATATGGTCCCAGTTGCCCGGGGTGTTCAACTCCACCAACTTGTCTCTCAAGGCCTTGCGCATTTTGATGATACGCGAGGACATGGTGACCAAGTCCTTTCTCCATTGAGCGTACAACTCTGGGTCGGACAAAATCGTGGCGACAATCTTGGAGCCATAGGCTGGGGGGTTGGAGATCTCCGAGCGGATAATCTTGTTCAATTGGGTGCCAATGGCCTTGGAAAGAGCTGGGTTTGGCTCGGGAAGCACCACGTGCACGGCACCCACACGCTCGCCATACATTCCGACGTTTTTGGCAAAGGACTGGCAAATGAGGACCGGGGTCTTGAGGACCTTATTGTTGATGGCGTAGCGAATAGCAAAGGCGTCCTTCTCGAGGTCGCCCGAGGCAAAGCCCTGGTACGCCGAGTCAAAAAGAACAAGGTGTTCCTTCTTGTTGAGCTCGGCCAAGATGGTTTTCCACTGGCTCTCAGTGGGGTCCAAGCCAGTTGGATTGTGGGCACAGGCATGCAACAAGAAAATGGACTTGTTTGGAGCGCTGCGGATGGCGCCAATGTACCCGTCGAGGTCCAAGGACTTTGTTTCGTCGTTCCAGTAAGGGTACGAGGCCACTTTGAAGCCCAACAGCGTGAAGATCTGGTTGTGGTTGGCCCATGTGGGCTGCGACAAGTATATGGTGTGTTCCCCTGCGAAAAACGTCTTCAAAAAGACCCCGGCCACGTGTAAAGCTCCTGTTCCACTCAAGGATTGCTGGGAAATTAACGAGCCCTCCTTGTCAAAAGCCTTGGAATCCTTGCCGAGAATGACCTTGGCGCTCTCCTTGACGAACGCATCGAATCCCGAGATCCCGAGGTACTCGTGGTTGTACTCGGGAGACGAAATGAGCTTTTGCTCGGCCTGTTTGACCGCAGGAAGGATCCACGGCTTGCCGAAATTGTCGCGGTACGCCCCAATCCCGAGGTCCACCTTATTGGCCCGGCTGTCCTTGTTGTATCTGGCCTTGAGGCCAAAGAGTGGGTCGGGGGGGAGCTCCTGGATAGTGGTGAAGTAAGACATAATTTGTGGGGAAGTATTTTTACTTTATATATAGTTTTCGGCGGGAGGGATGAAAATGAGGGGAACGGGATTTCGGAAAAAAGGACCGAGAATGGCGACCCCAACAATAAGCGCCATTTTTCCAGCGTGGGGAATATTATACGAATAGCACCTCTACATATGCAGTCTTTCTTCATTCATATGGCTCGTATGAGCCATATGAATGAGCCATGAGATATGAGCCATGAGATATTAGCCATGAGATATTAGCCATGAGATATTAGCCATATGAGCCATGAGATATGAGACATTTAAGCCATATGAGAGCCATAGACAGCCACATTAGATCACCAGACAGCCATGAAGTACTTTGTTCTGTATGCCCTGGCGTTGACTGGCACTGCTACACCTACACCTATTTTATCGCTCATACACTTTTGTATCATGTGTCGTCATGTGATGTTCATGTATCGTACGAGAACGATGAATTCCAGACACGACGAGATTTCTTTGAGAATAGATATAGAACGATGTCCATTGTGAAATTCAATCTCACTCCGTTCGATTGAATCGTTTGAATGAATTGATTTGATGGACCGATTGAATGGTGTGATTTGATGGACCGATTGAATGGTGTAATTTGATGGACTGATTGAATGTAGAATTGAATGGAACGATTGGAGGAAATGGTTTGAACGTAATGAATTGAATTGAGTATTAAAATGAGTAATTGAGTGGAAGGAGTAATTGGATTCTTTGAGTAATTGAATTGACTTCATTTTATCTCTCATCATGTGAACATTAACTCGACATTCTCAATGTACATATTTTTCGTCCAGTGTCTTGTAAGCTTCACCAGTGTCTCGTAAGTTTCACCAGTGCCTTGTAAGTTCATGGAAGTTTTAAAGTTCCATTATGTCAATATGAGCCTTTGTTTAGTTCAGCCTTGTGATAGCTCTTGTATATATAGTCACATGATCAGCCACAAAATAAGCTTCACACAGTGGTGGACCTGTTATTGAGTATTATCGAGTGCTGTAGTATTACTATATCAAGTGTAATATACACGGCAAGCAAATAAAACCAGTCTCTCATTGTGTACTCACTTTACCACCTTCACAACTAACACTCGAGTGAAGCGAGAGTTGTTGCGAGAGGACGTTGAATTACAAACCATCAAAATCGGCTTATTAGAGGTTCTCCTGGGTCCTCTAGCAATTTCAACACACAAAGGTTGGGACTCACCCAGTATTCTGGAAAACGCAGAAAGCGTTATGACTGCTAGATCTATTTCTGTAATTTGTATGTAATTGTTACTATATGAATGTTGTATACTGTAGCGTATTTGTCAATCTTGACATGGCTAATTAGGCAGTAAACTATCAATAAGCACAGTCATCACAATCAATACAGACAGTTGATATCGTCAGTCATCAACCTCATATGACAGCATACTCTTAGAAATATAGACCAGTTGATCCCTTGACCGAGTCATTATTGCGAGTTCATAAATCCAATGAGCTCAGTAACCTCATTAATTGCTTACTCGTTGTCATCTGAATGACGTCGGGATTGGTGAGCTCTCGCTGGTATAGAGGAATACTCACCCACATGGAGGACTCTACCCATTTTGCCTGTCATTACAGATAGGCTCATAATGGCTCAAATATGCCCAATGTTCATTGATTCGCAGCAATTGAAAATGAGGACAGATAGGATAGACGAACAGAATGAGATAATACAACTCAATCATACTGTAGTTCACCCTCTTCGCTACTTCGATCATAATAGATAATTATGAACAAGAATGAACATGATCAAGAGTAGTGAAGATAAGATAATTCTTCACAATGACGACTAGATTCACAATGAAGACTTGAGCGAGCGGGAAACAACCTATCGAGAGTATCATACCAACTACACTTCCACATATTAACTAAATACTTAGTAGGAAACAACCTGTCGGGGGCATAATACCCCTAATTCAAAGCTTAAACTCTTGAAGGCTGCTTGTTTGAACCTATCCATATTGCTGTTAGCTAGGTCTATTACGATCATCATAATTTGTTGAACCAGTTTTCTCCCTGATTACGGATACTGGATTTGATTCTTCTTAATCTGTTGCAAAGGCGAGCAACATGCCAGAAGTGCTTCAAGTCCACTGTACTCATCTAACAGATATGGCATTTATGGCTGCATGGCCCTAAGCATGATAACTTTGCCTGAATATTCAATAATTTGGCGATATGTTAGGGATTCCACTACTGAGTTGGGATGTGACTTACTCACTTTCTTTATTTGAACATAGGTACGTATTTAGTAAAGCCTCCTCTGGAAGTGCGGAGGCGGAGTCCCTGGGTGGGATTCACTTGTATCAATATTGCTTTGGGTTTGTGACCTCCACATCTCTGAAGTGGTAATCTTGGTTCAAAACCTTACTCTTTACGAGATGTAAGGCAGTATAAGCGGGGTATAATCCCGGGGGGGGAGGGATTCTTAACTCCTTGGACAACATTTCTTACATGCAATAGTACTTACATGTAGTTCGGTACCTTCCATTTATAAGAATTTAATTATTGTTAGGGTTCATACTTTAGTTGGGGAAATAGCTTAGATCTTACTTATTTATTCACAGAAACATACAAAGTATTTATATGCCAGCAGTAAACCTGAGCATAACCTGAGCATAAACCTGAGCGAAGCGAAGGTTTATGCTTGTTTAAGCTTAAATTCACCTGAGCGAAGCGAAGGTTTATGTGTTTAAGCTTAAATTCACCTGAGCGAAGCGAAGGTTTATGTGTTCAAGCTTAAATCACACATTCGCATAAACCCTCGCTTCGCTCGGGTTTATCTTAAATCACTCACTCGATAAACTTTCGCTCAGGTTTTCTTAAATCACTATTCGATAAACTTTCGCTCAGGTTTTCTTAAATCACTATTCGATAAACCTTCGCTTCGCTCAGGTTTATGCTCAGGTTTATGCTCCACCTAAAAAGGGAATCGAAAAGGGTAACCTTGATCACGTGTGATTGCATGCAGTACTAGTACTCCCAGTGCCTAACAATTATCATTAATCTACGCTCAAGAAGACTCGCGTGCTACCTTAATAGAATAGACTCGAGCAGTCAGATACTACTTTCGTTTGCTATTCATACACTTAGCTCAGACATACTTGATATCTCAGAACCACTCGAATACATTTGTCACTGTAAGGAACTGGACCTTTCACGTGACGTTATTCTAGTCCTGCATATAATACTACCCTTTCGGTACACGCTTACCAAGTACTTGGTAGGTGTATATCCCGAGATAAAGAGATGTTTACGTCTGAAGTGTATGAATCCTGACAAATCTAACATCAATTAATTACCCTCAAGAAGACTCGCGTGCTACCTTAATAGAATACACTCGAGCACTCAGATACTCTTCTCGCTCTTCTATTCATACACTAAGTTCAGACATACTTGATATCTCAGGACCACTCGAATTCATTTGTCACTACCTTGGTCTCTAATACCCACCTCTATACCTGGAACGACTGCCGAAGGGAAAACGTTGTAATCTGATAAACTACCGGTGGTGGCCAGTAAAACAAATCTGGCACCACTATCTGCAATATCACGTGACTCCACTCGGATCTAACCTTTATTCACCCTATACATTCTTGAGTCATGAGACATCTGGAATATCGGCGACCCCTGCCTCTATCCAAGTACAGCATACAGCATACAGCATCCACAGTACAGCATTATCAGTACAGCATCAGTACAGCATTACAGCTTCCACAGTACAGCATCAGTCGGGATTCGTACACCATTCGTACACCATTCGTACAGATCCATAGCACAGCATATACTGTCCTTTTTTTTTGTCCTTTTTTTTGTCCTAAACCACCGACTTGACCTCAAAGAACCTCTTCAAGTAGTAGACCTGGAAGATGCTGTTTGCGGCCACGACAAAGATCTGAAACACGCTCCACCACTTGACACGGGAGTTTGTGCTTTCCGCGGTGTTTCTGTGGGTTCTCTCTCTAATCACCAAGTAGCCCTGCTCGGCACGGACCTCGCTTGTCAACTGGGACAATCTCTGTATGGCGTAGTCGAGGGTGTCTGATTTTGGGTCGTCAATGTCCACGTAAATGACACCGTTGACGTTGAAGGACACGTCCAAGTCGACCTTGCCCGTTCTCTCGTTGGAGAAGCAGTAGGTGTATTTTCCGTTGGAGGTGGCCTTGATGGACTCGTCGCCGTGGTCGATATCGAGTCTCTTCAACACCACCTGGCCGTTTGGCGTGATGATGGAGAAATCAAGCGTGTATTGCTCCGCATTGTGGGGATTTCTCGAGCCCGCCTGGAAACTGATGGCTAACTCGTCTCCGCGTTTAAGTGTCTCGAAAAAGCACTGCTTGCCGTAAGGCGCCAACAAGAAGTTGTGCGCGGCCACCATTTGGACGAGGAGGAAGATAAGGAGCATGTTGACGCGTGTTAAAATCAAAAAAAAAAATCCTGAACTAGCAGCTTGAACAATTGAGCGAAGCGAAATTGTTCTGAGCTGTACTTCTTCTGAACAAATGGGACGATTGAGTATTTGCCCACCGTTTACATTAGTGAGAGGTGAATTGAGCGGCATAGAAAAAGTCATCCACTTTACATTCATCATCTCATAAAGTTAGATCATCTCATAAAGTTAGATCATCTTATAAAGTTAGATCATTTCAATCATATATATTCATTACATCCACTGTCTATTCTCTGCCACATTTTATTCTTTGCAGAGAAGATCGTTTGCAGTTTTTCTGAAATTTTGCAAATGTTTAAGACACGTGATCGGGGTTACGTCATTTGCAGCACTCATTCACTATTATTAACCTTGCTTCTGCCTCAGGTGTTCTCTATGATTGGCTAGAGCATATACCACTCCATAAACAAGCATTCAAAGTTCAAGAAATCATTAGTTGATCATTCCATGAATGAAGTGAGTGTACAGATACAGTTGTCGAACAAACGAGTAGTCAATTGCCAAAGAGCTTTATTTAAACACAAGGGCACGACGAAATGCGAAGTTATTGCTCGAACGAAGAGTGCCTCACAATAGACATTAGTGCATAAATGAAGCAGTGAGTACTGCCATTGACCATCGAGCAATGTGGGGAAAGTATTGATGACGACCAGAATTCGATTAAGAGAATTGTTAGGGATTCCACTACTGAGTTGGGGATGTGAACTAACTGACTTACTTTATTTGAAGGACATAGGTACGTATTTAAGCAAACCAGCCTCCTCTGGAAGTGCGGAGGCGTTGTAGGTGGAGGGTTTTTTTGCAGCAAAAGATCATTTTGACTACACATCTTCTGAAGGAGTCGAGATGTGTAATGCACGATAAGCGGGGTATGAATCCCGGGGCTTCGGGAGGGATTCTTAACTCCTTGGACAACATTTCTTACATGCAATAGTAGCTTACATGTAGTACGGTAGTATTACCTTCCAAGAATCATGAAACTGATATGGAAAGGTATAGGGTCTACCCCCTCTTCAATTGGGAATTAAGCTCGCTTATTTGAAGTCACGGAGTGAACTAGGAACCGAAGAATTGGGAAGTTTTTCAGGTTAGAAGTGCTCGAACTGTGAGACCAAGAGTCAAACGGTAGCTCTGGAACAAACTATTTGCAGAAACGCGAGCCAAGCTGTATTTCCAGTTTCCAACAAAATGGCCACTGCGATTAAATGCAGTTCTTGGTGATTATTCTTTGGTACGGCTTACCAAATGTACGAGACAGCATTTCCAGCTCACCAATACTGAACGTCCCAAAGCCTTATTCTCCTCTGGGTGTATTCCTCTTGGTGTTGTTCCTCTTGGTGTTATTCCTCTTGGTGTTATTCCTCTGGGTGTATTCCTCTTGGTGTTATTGAGGATGAGTGGATGGACGCTTATTCATTTTCAGCTCAACGCAGCACTGTGCCGAATATTGACAAGTACAGAGGGTCTCGTATTTATGATTGCAATGGCTTACTATAATTCTCAAGCATTTGAGATAAGAAAATAGAGATCTCATAAATGGACGATTTCGTACAGTGAGCGTAGCGAGCTGTACGCGAAGAGCGCGAGAATTGCGACAAGTTTGCAAAACGTGAGCGTAGCGACGTTTGCGAATAGTGAGCTAGCAAGTACAGAGTGAAAATAGCCTTATAGCCATATAGCCATATAGCCATATAGCCATTTGTAGCCATTCATATAGTCACCATACCTGGTCTGTTCCACTAAGAATAGACCTACCAAGTATGACTAGATGAAACGTACATGAAGCTGTATATAGTCCAGAACTTCCAAAGGTCACTTCTCATTAGAGACCTAACAATACCCTCTTCAGTTGAGTATCGGAGCATTGAGAAGCCGAGTGGTAGTAGTATGCAAGCCTGACAAATTAGCCCAATTGGAAATCAAAGAGGGAAGAGTGAACTGGAGAAGTGTTTGGTAGTATGAAAGTTGTCAAACGATTGAGCGAAGCGAAATTGTTGAGGCAAGCAATAACAAACAATCGAGCGAAGCGAGATTGTTTGATTTTGGTTTGCATGTTATTCCAAACAATTTCGCTTCGTCAGAGTACTCAATTTCAGTGAAGTGAATTGTGAAGCGATCTTCGCGAATGCCAATGTTAGTGTGGTCCATATACGAGTCCTAAGTTAGATGCGATACAGATAATGCTCACACAACTAAGAACGATCAGATAATCCTCCAAAAGAACGACATCAGATACACTAAACTAATCGATCCACAAAGGGTTTTGTTCATTTATTGATTCACTCACCACTCTCTCTCGCTCAGGTATCCCACAGTGAGATGAGATCATTCTGGCTAATGAAAGGAAATAAAACCCCACATATAGTTCTTCCAAACCATTCTTATGATCCAGTTTAATTACGGGTTTTCCTCACCTGGCTATCACTAAAACATCGACCCGAAAACACCCGTACCGCAATAGTGGTGATTATACACCAACAGATTTCCTTTTGAATGAGTGGTTGAGGATGACTACGCTTACGTCAAGTTCTTGTCCAGAAAGGGTCCTTTGGAGGAGAACTTGAGAGTTACCCAACTACCAGTTCGAGGCTTAGGAATACACTTGATCAAGGTTGTAGAATAAACATCCTCACAATGCCAAGTAGTGTAGAGCACTAGTCATAATGTGAGTACTAGTAGAGCCAGTTGTTCCGGTCAGCTCGAGTAAAGAGGAAAGTTGGGTCGTACAATCGAAAAGAAGAACACGATTGAAAAGGACAACACAATTGAATATGAGAAGGACACTGAGTCAGACAATAGGCAGTAGAGTTGGAGACTCCGAAATTCCTTGCAACTTGTTGCCTGTTACAGACTGTCTCCAGAGACTCCAGGTGAGGACTACCAAAGTGTTCTTATCCTCAGAAATCCAATTGAAGTACCGGATGCGGTGTTGTTGCATTGAAAGCTAGTGATGGTTATGGTGCCACGCTTTTGAGCTCCAACATGAGCCGGACCATCAAGGGCGGTGTTTACTTTTGACTTCTTACAGAGGACGGCGCCATGAGTAGTGAGCGAAGCTCACTGCGAACAACCAACTTGTGCTAGATACTTAGCAGTGAGCTTCGCTCACAGCCCCAACAGGTAGCACAATTCGTAATAGCTCCTTCAGATTGTTATCACCCTGGCTATCTCGGCTCGTCAGTATTGTTGCTTAAATCACAGCATAAACCCGAGCGAAGCGGGGGTTTATGCTCACTTTTACCCGTACCCGACTAACTTGTACAATTCGTAATAGCTCCTTCAGATTGATATTCTCACCTGGGTATCTCTCGCCTCGTCAGTATTGTTTAAGCTTAAATCACAGCATAAACCCTCGCTTCGCTCGGGTATATCTTAAATCACTCGCATAAACCTTCGCTTCGCTCAGGTTTATGCTCACTTTTCCCCCGACTAACTTGTATCTGAGCATCTGTTTTTCAACCCGTTATTTTCACATTTGGCTGCGAATCCTGCACATAAGAGATCTTCTGTCTCATTTCTTAGAATACCACTAGGGGATTAGCCCATACTGACGTGTTTATCTAACTTGTTTATCTTGAGAGTCGTGTTATCGCTTGGCGGGCTGGGCATGCGTATTACCGAGCGTCCATTGCGTGACAGCAACCCAGAATCAGTACAATTCTCGAAATTGCAAGGGAAATCTTCATTGTATACCATGAGAAAGAAAACAAAGAAAATCCTTTGATTCAAGTATCTGTATACTGTGGACAGAAAAAAGCAAAGAATTGAGCGAAGCGAAATTCTTCATTCTTTGAATTGAGGTATCTATACCATGGGTAGAAAGCAAGGATTGAGCGAAGCGGAATTCTTCATGATTCAAGTATCTTTATATTCTATGTATACCATGGGACAAGGGCGAAAAATTTAGCTTCGCTAAATTCTTCTCAGTCTTTAATCTATGTATCTATATTCTATGTATACCATGGAAGAAGCGAAGAATTTCGCTTCGCTCAATTCTCCGCTTCATGATTCAAGTATCTGTATATTTTATCTATATTATGGGAAAAGAGCGACGAATTTCGCTTCGCTCAATTCTCCGCGTCATGATTCAAGTATCTGTATGTTTTATCTATATTATAGGAAAAGAGCGAAGATTTTCGCTTTCCTAAATTCTTCTAATAGGAAGAATTTCGCTTCGCTCAATTCTTCTCATTCTTTGAATTGAGTTATCTATACCATGGGACAAGGGCGATAAATTTCGCTTCGCTAAACTCTTCTCATTCTTTAATCAATGCATCTATATTCTCTGTATACCTTGGAAGAAGCAAAGAATTTCGCTTCGCTCAATTCTTCTCAGTCTTGATTCAAGTATCTTTATATTCTATGTACACCATGGAAGGAGCAAAGAATCGCTTCGCTCAATTCTTCATTTTATACTATGGTAGAAAGCACGAATTTCGCTTCGCTAAATTCTTCTCAGTCTTGATTTAAGAATCTGTATATTTTATCTATATTATGGGAAAAGAGCGAAGAATTTCGCTTCGCTCAATTCTCCGCTTCATGATTCGAGTATCTGTAATTTTATCTATATTATAGGAAAAGAGCGAAGAATTTCGCTTTCCTAAATTCTTCTCATTCTTTAATCAATGTAACTATATTTTCTGTATACCTTGGAAGAAGCGAAGAATTTCGCTTCATGATTCAAGTATCTTTAATTTTATCTACGGGAAAAGAGCGAAGAATTTCACTTCGCTCAATTCTCCGCTTCCATGATATCTGTGTATTTTATCTATATTATGGGAAAAGAGCGAAGAATTTCGTTTCGCTCAATTCTTTCCTAAATTCTTCTAAAAGCGAAGATTTCGCTTCGCTCAATTCTTTCCTGAATTCTTCTAAAAGCGAAGATTTCGCTTCGCTCAATCTTCGCTTTCCTAAATTCTTCTAATAGGAAGAATTTCCCTTCGCTCAATTCTTTCCTAAATTCTTCTAAAAGCGAAGATTTCGCTTCGCTCAATCTTCGCTTTACTAAATTCTTCTCAGTCTTGATTTAAGTATCTATATTCTATGTACCATTATAAGGGTCTGGGCCTATCAGGTGACGTGACTCTAGTACTGCATAGAATACTACCCTTTTCGAGCTGACTCAGTATTTAAGCAGGTGTATATTTCCCGAGATATTAAGTAAGAGATAAGTTTACGTCTGAACTGAAGTGTATGAATCCTGACAACCATGGGAAAAGAGCGAAGAATTTCGCTTTGCTCAATTCTTCTCATTCTTTAATCAATGCATCTATATTCTCTGTATACCATGGAAAAAGAGTGAAGAATGCTTCGCTCAATTCTTCTCATTCTTTAATCTATGTATCTATATTCTATGTACACTGGAAGAAGAGCGAAGAATTACTCTTCGCTAAATTCTTCTAATGAGGAAGAATTTCCCTTCGCTCAATTCTTATTCTTTAATTTATGTATCTATATTCTATGTACACCATGGAAGAAGAGCGAAGAATTGAGCAAAGCGAAATTCTTCATTGTATACTATGGTAGAAAGCAAGAATTTCGCTTCGCTCAATTCCTTATTAGAAGAATTTAGCGAAGCGAAATTCTCCGCTTCATGATTCAAGTATCTG